>JANRMT010062842.1:33839921-33868221 GCA_026402145.1 Polypterus bichir lapradei
CTATCTATCTATCTATCTATCTATCTATCTATCTATCTATCTATCTAAAAGTAGACCAAGCCTTTGCTGTAATTGAACAGATAGTGAATATGCCGAATTAGCAGGCCTGCTACCCACCCATAAGGACACCCTGAAGGCCTTGGTTGTATGCCTTTTCGAAATCCACAGAACCTGTGTAGACAGTCTCTTTTCTTACAAATGGGTTTCACCACCCTTTTTTTCTAAAACAAAGGCACTGTCCCAAACCTCCACACAATGTTGAAGAGACATGTGCCCAAGACAACACAACAACATCCAAAGCCTTCTTGAACTCAGGACGAATGTCATCCACCACTGAGACACTACCATCATTGAGTTTTTTAACTACATGAGCAACATCCACTCCAGTAATGAGTGAGTCCTTCTCTAAGTCCCCTAACTGTGCTTCCTTAATGTTAGGCATGTCAGTGGAATTTAGGAGGTCCTCAAAGTGGACTAAACCTTCTAACCCTGACTGTATAGTCAACAGCACTCCAACCCTGCTAAAAACCAGCATAGTTGAAGCAGTGTTTCCCCCTCCTGAGTCATCTGGCAGTTTGCCACAATCACTTCAACCCTACAGAAATTGATGGTATCACTGAACTCCTCCTATATGCAAGTCTTTGCTTCTGCAACATCCATTGCCAGGCTCTGCTAAGCCTGTCAGTATCTATTCATGACAAGAAACCATTAACTCTATATTTATTCAGTTGAACAATAAGGATTTTAAAATATGTCACAAAATTCAAATGTACTTTGTTTCATATTTACAAAAAAAATTAATCAGTTCTTTAGTATCTAATTAAGGTGAGACCAGCAGGTTAGCAAAGTGGAGTTTGATGTTTCCCCAGACATATACTGTTCGATTGACTGAGTACACTGATATAGAAGAAGCCCCCATGGGCCTTCAGAACCAAAGACCTTCTCATCAGACCTCCATTAGCCCATTCACAAAAATATATATATTTTTAGGCTAAACAAAACAATGCATAATGGTATATATTACTGAATGCTGACAACTACGTTTGTGAGAAAATATTGTAGCAGAGAGCGAAAAGCTCTCTACAGGCAGGACTGAAACACAGTGGACTGCAAGCGCTTCACAGAGTGGGTAACATTTGAATGGCGACAAAGGATAAATAGGAACCTTAAACAGATATTAGTGCTTGCTTCTATTCAGTGTTATCTCAGTATTTACGAAGAATATAAATGCAATTGCTGATAAAGTGTAAGCTAGTTGTGTCTTGTTCCTGATTTGTATAGATTTGGAGGAGTGGCGTGTCATGTATAAAAATAGGAAAGTGATCCTATAGCAATACTACTGAGAGGACTCAATTCCCAGCTGTGAGCAGTAGTGCAGTAGTGCCAATGAGAGATCAGCATGTGATTTAAAAGATGTATTTATTCAGACTTCAGAAGGAAACTATTGGTCAAAGTGAAACTGTATTGTTGTTTGGCATAATGCTGGTGTGGTTTTTGTTTGCAGACTGCGTATCCATGTGTAAAGCAATTTTTGTTCCTAAGATATGCATATTTTAACTTATAATTTATTGTATATTCCACAAGTTTTCAGTGTTCAGCCATCAGGACTACCCCTGATTACCAAGGTTTTTTTTTATACATTGACCACAGGCAGTAATACAGATCTGCTAAATGACTTGCCAGGACCAGGCCCAGGTAGAAATAAAGAAATGTAGTATTTAAAAGACATAAGTAAATAAAAATACTGGGTATCAAAATGTTTCATTATTATTAACACCACAACAGTTTTTTCTTGCACTGCAAAATATTGATAAGGCACCAATATACGGTAGGAGAAGTAGGCATGTCTTCAGTTGTCCTTGACTCTCATATCCTCTGGTCTGCAGATAAGAGGAGGATATGTGAGTGACAGCATCCTCTCATGTCCTGGGGTGGAATTACATTCGGTGCACAGGGCCTGAGAGTTTCCTCTGTACTCATGTGTGTGACAAAGCCTTCCACAGCCTAAACTTATCATGTCGGGTGTCTTGAACCGAGAGGCTGTGAAAATGAGAAATGGTATCAGCATTGGATTGCTTGGAGCTCCGACAATGCTATGCTGTAAATTTGTGCAGCTGGAGGTCCTATAACTAGCAGATAACCCCAGGATCTGATTCTTTGTGTCACCATCCACTGTAAAGATGCATGGTCTGTAACAAAAATGAATTCACAGCAAAGCAGATAGTACCTCAGTTGATAAATAGCCCATTTGTTCTCCAGAGCCTACCATACCTCATAACTTACGTTCCAACAGTTTCTGTCTCTGAAACATTACAAGATGATCAATGTCATCTATTTACTAGCTCAGCACAGCACCCAACCCAGTCTCTAATGCATCTGTCTGGAGGTAAAAAGGCAAAGAAAAGTCAGATAAGGCCCTTACATCAGCACCTGTCTTAAACTTCTCCAGATCACTGAATATTATCTCAGCTTGAGCACTCAATATCACCATGTTACGGGCATGTATTCGTATCAAATTAGTCAAAGGTGTAACCCCCAGAGAAATGTGGTACAAACTTGTTGCAGTACCACACCAACACCAAGAAAGCTTCACTCTACTGTTTAGATCATGAATGGAGCCAGCTCATTACGGTAGCAACTTTGGACTACTGCGGTTTGACTAACCCTATAGCTTAAATATTATCTTCCATCATTTCAAAGAAACGTTTCTTCAAATGTTTAAGTTAGCATTACTTTGCAAAGGCCACAGAAGACAGCTATCTCATGCAGCACGTGGTCCTTCCATGTGCCGGAATAAATGACCATGCCAATATGGTTAAGAAACAAGCCTTTCCCAGTTGCAGGAAGAGTTTGCCTACACATGTCATGGGATACACATCAAAGTGACTTGGTCAAGTCAACAGATGTTGTTGCAGAAATGCTTACTTCTGTCAGCTTTGAAATTAATACAATGGGGAAAGACTACTAGTTTCTTCAATCACATCTAAGTTTAACATGTGCTTAATTTCGAGCTCCACCTCTGTTCTCTTTGACTCTGGGAGTCAATAAGGGTTTTCCTGACCTGGTCACATACGCGATCAAGTAAGTTTGGCCAGTCTTCTCGTCAGCTACTGTTTTAATAGACAGGATGGCTTTCTCAAGCTCCTGTCTTCATATAGGGGTCAGATCATCACCTAAGTTAAGCTGGCCACGATTGGCAAAATAGGACCAGGACAAGCCGGAGATGAAAGCAGGCTACCTTTCCATGGTTTCAGTAAATTCATATGGTAGACCAGTTCCTTTGTCAACAATTCAGCTGCGTTATTAAATATTTGACTATAAACTAGCACTCTTTTTCACCTTATGGAATTCCTAGCCAATGATCAAATAATTTAGAGAGCATCATAGGAACCAAAACCAATCTCTTGGTTGGAGCTTGCAAAGGTTTGTGCCGCAATTATGCAATCTAGCCTGCGTTGTCCGTGCATGCTACAAGTGTTATTTTACAATTAAATTGTTTGTGTAAGTGTGCAGTGCCTCTTCTTCCCATCCCTCTTTTATATTGTCCAGTAGGGCACAAAGATGTGTTCCATAAAGTAACTTGAAAGAGGAAAACCACATATAGGCTTGTGGGACCTCCATATATGCAAAGAGGACTAGAGGGAAGAGCTGTTCTCAATCTGTCCTGTCTTTGTTAGCTACTATCCTTAACATTTGTTTGAGATTTTTATCAGACCACTCAACTAAGCAACCAGCTCGAGGATGGCATAGTGAGATTTTGAAATGTTTGATTCAGAGTAGCTTAGCAACCTTCCTTAACGTATCCAAGGTAAATAGTGTTCCTTGGTCCATCAGAACTTCTTCAGGAATACCAACTCATGCAAAGACCCCTATGAGTTTCTGTGCAATGTTTTTGAATGTAGTTTTCCTTAGTTGAATGACCTTGTAATATTCAGTAGCATAATCTATGAGGGCCAGAATATATTTATGTCCTTGAGCTGAAAGTTCAAACGAACCTACAATGTCAACTCCAATCTGCTTGAAAGGGATGTCAATCAGTGTTAAGGGGATGACAGGAGTACAGTCCTTCTGGGCAGAATGTGCAAAACTGATGGACTGTCTCAATGACCCTAGGCCAAAAGAATCTTTGGTTCATTCTAGTGTTCTGCCATTTTCCAAGTGGGCACCTAAGTTTGCAGTTCCAGAAACAGCTTCCGTACCTCACCCTCATGCTGTGCTACGTAATACAACAGTTAATTTTCTAACAAGAAGTACGGCCCTGGTGGCTTGGGATTAGCAGTGCTTTGGCCATCAAATTTCTTATAAACTTAAGGGAATCATAATGATGAAGACGGTAGTTGCCACAAACAAAACTGCAGTTCTGTCAGAGGATAAGAAGCGACTTCCCTGGGTGGCACTTAAGTTTGCATTTCCTCTGTGAAGCAGTGGTAGAATAAGTACTCAAACAATTTATTTAAGTAAAAGTACAAATAAACAAGCAAAAATGTTAAAGTTGAAGTACCCCATTTATCTTTCTACTTAAGTCAAAGAAAGTACTTTCTTGAAAATATATGTAAAGTATTAAAGTAAAAGTACTTGTTGAATTTATTCCCTGATTCAACAGTATACTATGGTATTGGGTGTGACTACTGAATGTATATTGTGGTAAATACAAAAATAGTACAGGTTTGTGCTATTTTAATTTAAGGATGGTGCAGATTATGCTGTGTTAATTAGTTTAATATTACAAGGGGCATTCAGATATAAACAGGAATTTATGAGCTACACTTTATTTATTGAATACAATGAAACGACTTATACACTAGTTTTCTATGTAGCCTCCTGCCACTGAAATACACTTGTTCCAGCACTCAGGAAGCTTCTTAATCCCAGAAGAGTAGAAGTCTTGACTGCATGTTGACCCATTCCTGCACAGCATCAATAACCTCCTCATTCGACTTGAATTATTTCGCTCCTAAAAAATCCTTAAGTGGACCAAAGAGATGATAGTCCCTCTCTGAACAATTTGCACCAATCATACACTCTAGGTCAAGAGAGACACTCATCCCCAAACTGATTTGTAAGTCTCAAATAAATCTGAGATGGAATGACTCCTTCATTTGTCAGAAATTTTAAAATAATTGCGCAACACTACTGTGTACCTCCTGCTCCGAAATGTTGATTATAACTGACAGGAAAGGAGAAAAGAGCAGCTAGCACTACTAACAACAAGTTTAAACATGCATGTGTTTGTCCAAGGAGTTATGTCTACCTTGCACTCTTTATAAGAACAGTGCATAAATATTTCTGTTTATAACTAAACGCCCCTTGTATATTTATTCTGTTTAGAACACTTCTATTAATGAATTGTACAAAATAATTAATACATTCTAATTTAAATGTGTTGTTACAGTATTATAGTATGATGATTTAGCTTTACTTATAAAGTCATGAACCAGATAGGCGCTACTTTCACATGCACTTTAAATGTCTAAACAAAAGAGGCTGACAGCATCATGTATGAGCTCTAAACCTCTACAGCAGTGGTTCTTAAACTTTTTAATCTGAGGACCTAAATTAAAAAATCAGCACCATATTCTGGGATCCAAGAAGATGATTATTATCATATTGACAGCAGAGTCATACAGAGATAGCAAATGCAGTATGGCAAAAAAGAAATGTTTTTGTTTTGTTTCAAACAATTTTTTTCACATGAATATTTAGAAAAGAGAAAATTAGGAGATAAACACAGTGTTTAATTATTCTGTTTATCCATGTTCCAGATATTTTTATTCAGACCAGGGTCATGGGGCAGCTAGAGCCTATCCCAACAACGGGGTGTAAGGCAAAATCTCTGGACACGATTCTATCCCACGCACATGAACACAAACATGCACAACACACACACATACTATGCCTATTCAGCACCACCAGTACACCTAACCTGCATGTCTCTGGACTCTGGGAGGAAACCATACCACCAGGATGAAACCCATGCGAACAAGGGATAGAACATGCAAATTCCACACAAAGAGCACCTGGAGCTTAAACCTAAAACAACTATTATCATGCAAAACAGGCATATATTTTTGAGGTGTACAAGTGTGAGTGGAAATGCTTAGTAAAGCTGAGAGAGAGCATTTCTTGGAGTGTGGTGCAAGAATCAGATTTTTTGAAAGTATAGTATGAAAGATCACATAATTTTGTCTTTTGACTCATGGCACAAGTTAAGGAGTGAATTAGTTTAAAAAAAATAATAATAATAATGTATTTAATGGAGCTTATTTGCCTTGCCTTAAAACAACTGTGGTGTAGCAGGTTCGTGACTTTACCAAAGGTGGCTAGTTTTAAATATATAATTACACTTACTACTTTCACTCCATGGTTAATTGGGGTACCTGGCCGGCCACTCCAACGGAGTTTAAAGAATGGAGAGAAAGGAAGGAGACAGAGAGAGCTGTTCAGCTGAGCGATCTGGGAGCTGGAGTGACGTGCTGCTCGAATGTAGCCACTCACTATGTAAGGCCAAGAGAAGGGCAGCAGAGGCTGCAAGGGTAACAGAAGGGTTGGCCTGTTGTCATGTGGGGGAGGAAGCATGGACAACAGGCACATGAGCCTGGCAGCATGAGTCGGAGGATCAGCATGGTGCCCTGCCGGGGCCACAGATGGTTGCAGGGGCCCAAGCCTATAAGCAGTGGGGTGTGGAGCCTTGCTGGGAGCCCTGGGCTGCAGGGACCCATACAGAAAAGGCTGGCTGAACTGCTCTTTAGGTGTCTCCTTGGCTGCAAGGTTCTGTTTGGTGTAAGCTGAGGAGACGTCCATTTTAAAAAGGATGCACCGGGGACCACATTTTTAAGAGAAGCTTCGACAACAGTGTTTTAACCTAATTTTTAAAGTATTATTTATTGAACTTGTTTTACCCTCCACTTTTGCACCATTTTAAAGAACTATTTATTTATTTAACTTTTTGCTCTGCACTATTTATTTGGACACTGATTTGTTTTGTATTTTACAATTTTGCACATACCCCTTGCTATCTGTATGTGTCCTCATTTGCTCAGCTCGACCCTTGGTTATGTGGCGAGTTATCAACAGTGGCGAGTTCAACAGGCTTCCAGAAGGGACTAGTAGTGTGGAGCCAACCTGCACCATCACAACAACATTAAAAAAAGTAAACAATTGAGCTTGACCTTTACCAACACATTTTTTGTGCAAATAGTTTAAAATACTCTGTTTTCTATTTAACAATTCAATAAAAAGAACATAGTTATTCCTAAAAAATATATACCCTTGCTGGATAATTCAATAAACAGTCCAGTTTAAAATGTTTAACTCTGGTAACTCACATCACCCTGAATGTCTACTGCTTGTTCCTTTTGATATTTTCTGCTGTTTTTGCAGTTCTCCAAGTCATGTTAAACTTGATAAAAAGTGTTCTTTGCACCCCAGTTGCACATTTAGATTCAATGTATGCTGTAAAGGTAAACAGGAGGGACCGGCCAGTTGTCCATGACACTAAAACTTCATTTAGTATAAAATGCTGCCATGGCATTGTATATACTCTAGCTCTATTGACTCACCCCTCACAAAACCCCAAATATTGTAAGCTGCACCTGCTGTTTTCATTTCAGCATTTCAAACTAGTGCTTCTGTCCCCTCACCTCACAAGCTTGTCTGTCATTTCCCCCCCTCTCCTCCTTTCTTATATGTGTTTTTGTTGTCAGTCTTCTCAGATTGATTGTTTCATTGGTTCTGAGATGGAACTTTTGAATACTTATTATATTTTAGTGCCCAAAAAATGAAAGCTCTCTGTAAGGGATCAACAGCATTGTTTCACATACTGCACTGCTGCAAACAGTATGATAAATAGCAGGCAGCTTATCACTTGATACAGAATTTGCTCTTGGACAAAGTTGGTTAATTTGACAGCAGAATTATTTGGCGATCCATCACAGTTTAAGAAACCATGCTCTAAATGGAAAAGGCTGATGGCATCACATATTTGTGTTAGCTCTCCAATGAAGTCCTACAAAATCAATTTGTTTGTGCTTGCAAATTGATTCCCATGATTCACTGATAAGAGTTGTTTACTCCATTTATGTAATTGTAAATTTAAAGCATCACCATGTAGAAATATAGTTAAGTAAAAAGTCGAGATATTTGCTGTAAAGTGTAGTGGAGTAAAAGTCAAAAGTATTCACAGCTAAGTTATCAAGTGCTGACATCTTAAAAATGTCAGTGCCTTTCCTGGTTAGCTTAAATGCAGGACATGTTGTGGGAACAGTCTGAGGTGGGCTTTCGTTGTCAATGCTAAGTCTATGTTTTTACTTGAATATTGTGGCATACCCTTAGCTTTTTTGTCTGACCAGTCCCACTTCAGTATGACAAAATAGGGTAGGCTGGGAACCCACACGTGAACAAGACTCCCAAGATATATAAAGGTTCCGCCTCGATCAGGGCTGCAGGGGTGGAAGATCGCAAGTGGTGTTACTGATTGGATTATGTCGGGCTGGCATTAATGAATGGCCAGGTAGACTGGCTTGCATATAGGACTAAGGAACACTCAGCAGGGGTCATCTTTTGACCATCTGGCATAGGAGAGTGAAAGGGTACCTGAATAAACTGAATGTTATTGTTTCACTGATGTTTCTGTATATTTGTACTTGTGTCATTTTCTTCACTTTTGACTTTAATAACTTTTTCTGTCATCTAGATTTTTGTCTTAGGAGAAGGAAGAAGAAGAAAAGTTGTCTGATTGTTTGTTTATGTTATTTTTTTCATCGCTTTAAATTTGAGCCATTGTAAACACTGTACATATTCACCATTACTTATTTTTATTGTTGTTTTGTATATATATATATATATATATATATATATATATACACACACAGTACAGGCCAAATGTTTGGACACACCTCTTCATTCAATGTGTTTTCTTTATTTTCATGACCATTTACAGCACTCCATCACTCTCCTTCTTGGTCAAATAGCCCTTACACAGCCTGGAAGTGTGTTTGGGGTCATTGTCCTGTTGAAAAATAAATGATCGTCCAACTAACCTGACTTCTGCACAACACAACTTCTGGTCCCAACCCCATTGATAAAGCAAGAAATTCCACTAAATAACCCTGATAAGGCACACCTGTGAAGTGAAAACCATTTCAGGTGACTACCTGTTGAAGCTCATCGAGAGAATGCCAAGAGTGTTCACAGGATGGATCATGCCCTGGAAACATTTTGGAGAGTTTTAGACGAGACAGATGTGCTCGAAATATAATTTTGAGTTGTATAATTGTATGCTTTGCGCATATGGAGCTCGAGTGAATTCTCTGCATTGCTACTTTCCACTCCTTTTCTGATATATTAATTGAGATATCTTTTTCCCAGTGTCCTCTTGGATCTTTGAAAGGGAGGGATTGTAAAATGATTTTATATATTGCAGAGATGGTGTCTAAGTCCTAGAGATTGAGCGATATTCTTTCCAGCATGGATGGGGGTGCAAGATGAGGAAAATCGGGAAGGTTCTGTTTAACAAAGTTTCTGATTTGAAGATAGTGAAAGAAATGTGTAGCTGGAATGTTACATTTGGAATGTAATTGTTCATAGGATGCAAAGACGTCTATGTAAAGATCTCTAAGCAAGTAATTCCAAATTTTTTCCAGATATTAAAAACTGCATATGTTCGCGAAGGTTGAAAGAGGTGGTTCTCTTGTAGAGGTGCCACAGATAGAAGCTTCTCCGTCTTAAAATGCTTTCTACATTGGTTCCATATTCTAAGTGAGTGAAGCACGCTTGGGTTATTAGTACATTGCCGATAACGTGTGTTTATTGGAGCACAGAGCAGGAAATACAAAGAAGTACTGCAGAATTTTTCTTCTATTGCGGACCAAGCCTGTGTATGTTCTTCTATTTGTGTCCAGGTTTTTATCACCTGTATATTTGCTGCCCAGTAATAAAACTTAAAGTTAGGTAGAGCCATGCCGCCTTCTGTCTTTTGTCTTTGTAGGGTCGCTCTTTGGATGCGTGGATGTTTTGAATTCCAAATAAATGAGGTTATTGTTGAATCTAATTGCTTAAAGAATGATTTATTAATGTATATTGGAATGTTTTGAAATAAAAAAGGAGCTTAGGAAGAATATTCATCTTAACAGTGTTAATTCTTCCAACTAGTGTGAGATGAAGGGTTGACCATCTGTGCAAGTCTTGCTTAATTTTTCATGCAGACGGCAGAATTTTGTTGATAAAGAGCTTTATGTTTACTTGTGATGTTTTCCCCTAGGTATTTAAACCCTTCTGCAATGATAAAAGGTAGGGTATCTAATCTAATATTATATGCTTGAGGATTCACTAGAAAGAGTACTCTTTTATTCAGATTAATTCTGACACCAGAGATCTTTTGAAATTCTGTGAGTGCTGTTAAGACTGTAGTCACAGAATTTTCTGGGTCTGATATATACAGTACCATATCATCTGCATATAATGAAATTTTCTGTTCTAGTTCTTCTCTGATAGTCCCTTTTATCTGATCAGTATTTCGACAATGTATTGCCAGTGGTTCAATGGCAGTTGCAAACAGTAGTTGTGACAAAGGGCATCCTTGTCTAGTACCATATTCTAGTTTAAAGTAATCTGAACAAATGTTGTTGATACAAACTGAAGCTTCTGGGTTAGTATACAGTAATTTGATCCATGCACAAATGTTCGGGCCAAACCCAAATTTCTCTAATGTAGTAAAAAGGTATTTCCATTCAATCATGTCAAATGCTTTTTCTACATCCAATGATAATATTATTTCTGGGGTGTTTGATTTAGTTGGTGAGTATATTACATTAAACAGGTGTCAAAGATTTGAAGATAAGTGTCAGCCCCTAATAAATCCAGTTTGATCTTGTGATATTACCGAGGGGAGCACTTTCTCCATCCTTCTAGCTATGATTTTAGAGAGTATTTTAATGTCATTATTCAGAAGTGAAATTGGTCTGTTTGATGCACATTGTAATAAGTCCTTATTTTGTTTTGGAAAAACGGTGATTAGTGCTTGGCAAAAAGTTTGAGGAAGAGTTTGGTTATCTCTGGCTTCTGTAAATGTTGCTAATAGGAGGGGAGCTAGCTGAGCGGAGAATTTCTCGTAAAATTCTGCAGGGTAGCCATCAGGGCCTGCTGTTTTCCCGCCTTGGAGTGACTTTATAACATCTAGTAATTCTGATGACGCCAGAGGTTTAACAAGTTTGTCTGCACTAAAAGTGTCTATTTGTGGTATTTGTAATGTATCCAGAAATGCATTAGATTATGTATTGTCTTCTTTAAGCTCAGTAGTTTATAGGGATTTATAGTAGTCTCTGAAAGTGTGCATTATATTTTTGTGGTCGATGATTTTATCTCCGTTCGCATTGGTGATTACTGAGATTGCGTTGCACACTTCTAGCTTTTAGCATTTAGACCTGTTAGGTGAGAGAGTACTTTCTTTCTCTTTAATTCGTGATTCAGGCCTTTAACATTCCAGCTCACGAAGTTAACTGTCCCATCATGGAGACATTGATTCTGAGTTTTTGATGTCATTTTATAGTCTTAACTAGAAGTGAGACAGCTTCTGCCTTAATTTCCTATTTCCCCTAGTGTTATTGCCATGCAACCTATTATTACGTTGGTAGTTATAATTATAAAGATTAAAAGGATAGATTAGGTATAGATCAAGCCTGCTCTCTTTCTCTCCCCCTCTTAACCCCCCACCCTCCCTTTTTGCCTCCCCTCGTGAGTCTATAACCCACTTCACAAAGTCCCGGTCCTCTGACATATCCAGAGACAGAGCACGTCCAAAGCAAAACAAGCCCCCACGCAGCGGCGTTTTAGGATTAAAAAACAGAGATATCTATATTTTATATTTGTATTAGTTATATGTTGCCACCATGTGCTTTTTTCCGCGTGCACACTTTACTGTATGCGTATTCTTCCATGTGCGTTTTTTTCCTTGTGCGCATTTTACCGTGTGTGGTTATTTCCCGTGCGCGTATATGACTGTGCGCTTTTTTCCTGTGCGCTTCCTTCCGAGATTCAGTTAGAGGCACTTTACAAATTCATGCAGAACATTTTACCCTAATAGTTTTGGAGAATTTTTAAAACAGGGCAAAACGATTATAAACATTACTGGGTAGTGGACTAGGTACAGTATCTTGTGAAAGGGTTTAAAATCCAAGTGATGAACAATATTTTTCAAAAATGTATTCTAAAAGGATGAAATATTATTTATAAGAGTAAGCCCTCTATAATAAGAAAAAAAGAGAAAGTCAACCCAGGTATTATGCTTTGTTTGTTACCATGTGAGGGTACTCAGACAACTGGACAGTGAAAATGACATAACCAGGCCTTGTGCAAAGACGACATTGCATGGTTTTACTAATTCTGGTGGTACAATCAGCTTCTTGGATTCACCAGCCATATAATCTTTTTTTCCCCAAAAATTGGGTAGGTCAATAAGTGCTTGCTTTGCCAGTTTCTCCTGGTCTACTTTATTTTTGAGGGACTTGTTCCACAAAGGGCACATCTGGCACACCTGTCAAAAGGTGGAGTGCCTGGTCTTTTGATGGTCCAACCAGAGCTCACTAGTCCTTTTCACGGAGTCCTTTTATGCAGCTGGCTAAGATCAGGTGATCAGAAGAAGTTGTCACGTTTGTTTCTTCCGTAGACCTCATGATGTTAGTGTTGCTGCTGGTGGTTTCCTTGACACAGCAGTCATTTGCAGACTTCTGGCCTTGATTTGAGAAAAAGAGAGAAAATGCTTTGGGGTATCTAGAGAACCTTTACTTAGTTTTTTTTTTCTGTGGTTCCATGACCAAATTTACAGGGAAGTGAGATGAACTATGACAACATACTTTCATTTTTTAATCGTTGTGTTATCAATAAATGTTTAGTAGTCAAAAGTCATTTTCTCTTCATCCCAGAGAGCCTTTCTTGTTACACTTTCTGTGGAGCAGTCTTACTATATGCCTAAACCATACCATGAATGACTGATTTAAGTCCGCCACTCAGGGCACGTGCTCCTCTCTTACCTGAACGAAACAAGCCAATCTTTTCTGGGAGTGGATTGTGACATTCTATTCAGAGATGCTAATTCTCATGCTGATTGTTTCACATTTTGCTACAAACCATTCTACACACACAAGGCTAAGGCTTTCAGTCATGGTGGCTGGCTGCTTGATTTGAAAAAGGCAAACAGAAATATTTTAGGCTTTAATGTACCACAATGTTCTGTTGTTGATATTACCGTAATTGTGTATTATATTGTCAAGTGTAACTGGAAATGATTAATTTCATTAAACCTCAAACACCAAAATATATGATACATGGTAAATTCTGCCTAGTTTCAGATATACTGGACTTTTCATTAGAAACAAGAGACTTCTGAAATGCTGCTATTGTGATTTATCATTTTCCACTAAATGTCTACAGTGATCTCTTTCTAATGTTGACATATGGGAGACTACTGAGCCAGGTATCTGCTATACACTACTAAGCAGTTTCAATGTGATTTTAGAAAGCTATCTGTGACTCCATTATGAAGCACAAGGGCAAGCTATGTATTTTTTTAAGTTTATAAAAATTCTTCACTTTAGAATGCAATTGCTTGTGGCAAAAGAATATATATCATGATAGTTCTTGAGTTAATCAATAACATGGCAGTTCAGCTGGAAACTTGTTAAGGGTAAATTTTGCACAAACATTAGGAAGTTTCTATTTACACAGAGAACCATAGACACATCTACAAAGTAGTGTGGTAGACAGTAGGACTTCAGGGAATTTCAAAACGACTAGACTTTTTTTTTTTTTAGAATTAAATGGAGTGAGCATTTCTGTGCTGAATTTGGCCTGTTCTCATCTAGATTGTTCTAATTATCTAATGATTGTAAAGAAATTAGCATCCTTTAAGCCAAGGGGCAGGAGCAGGCTGAGTATTCCACCAAGCCTAAATGTGCTAAAGTAGTTCATTATTGTTTTGAAGTATTGTCCTAGAAGGTTAGATTCAGAATGTCTCATCAAAAGCTGCAGTGTCTGGATTTCTTCGAGCAATAAAGGCGGCTGCATGGTACTTTGATCAGATAGCAGTGGTGCAAGATGCAGCTGCAGAAAATCAGAAATGAAAACAGAGTAGAGGTTATTAAAAATGTCAGATGTTTAGTGCGTAATTTTGTAGTATTCATTGTAATCTATCAAAACATGATTAAAAGCTAAGTTTGAAAATGGTGTTTTTAGGAGTTTTAAAAATGTTTCATAGTACTAGCCTGGCATATCTTTATCAGTAAAGCATTCCAGTTTTTTGGTTCTTAACAGCAAAAGACTGCCTCACCACGTGTTGGAGGATCTAAAATTATTATTGAGAATATCGGGAAACATGCATATAAAAGAAAAACCAAGATTATTCACAGCTTTATATAAAAGTATTTTAAAATCAGTTCTAAAGGGCACAAGCAATCACTGTAACAATGCTAAGACTGATGAGATATGCTCAGATTTTCTTCTACTGGTTAAGATTCTTGCTGCTGCAGTCTGAATTAATGGCAACTGCTTAATGCCATTCTTATGTAGTCAGGTTAGGAGTGCATTGCAGTAATCTAGTCAACTGAAAACAAAAGCATGATTTATGTCTTTTGACAAGTTATAACAGGTCTAACTTTTGTAGTGTTTCTTAAATGAAAAAACAAATTCTTAGTAATATGGTTAATATGTAACTTGAATTTAGATCCGAGTCAATAAAATCTTTACTTTTGGCTAGTTTTGTAAACCCAAATGATCTATTTTAATTTTACAATCTTTTTCCTTTTCTGTCAACAAGTAAAATTTTCATGTGTTCTTGTTTAGCTAGAGGAAAATAATAGTTATCCATTTTGTTATAATAATACATTAAAGAGCATATTACCTCAGAGATTCAGTATTTGGTGCTATAGATAAGTAACTGTGTGCCATCTGGATAGCTGTGTTAGTTAATTTGAGTTTTCAAAATTAACTGGTTTAATGACATCTTTAGATTGTGACCTGATTAATGTTTTTTTTGTCAAAATTATACCACAAGTCTTTAGTCTAACCATCACAGTTTCTATACTATTATTTGGTCTAAACAAGTAAATAAACTGATGAAAAACCTACCTTTTCTAGAATTTTACTTAAAAAATGAGGCAAGAGATGTAAAATTGTTGAAGATAGTAGTTATGTCAGTTTTAAATCCACTTGAAATAAGTAAGTTTAACATATACACATTAAATTTACATTTATCATAAAGCAACATCACATACATGCCATATAAAGATAAGTAAACTACACAGTTCAAACAAGAGGAAAACAGAAAAATGAGTTATTCAAGAAGTACTGCTCTCTCCTTTACTGACCATTTATTGTTCTCCAAACTATAAGGCATCTATTATCAAAGTTTTCTGATTTATGATCTATAATACTATTTTCTTATTAATAGACTAGTTCAATTTTCAGTTTTTTTTGTGACCCCAAAGCAAGAGGGTTTATTTGCTTATTGCATTATTTTGACCTCAGTGAGCAAGTCGTCCAGCCAATGCACAACTTCTGTGAAGTTTTGTAAATATTCAATTGCTTTGCTGTTAAAATATCTGATAACAGTGTAGGTACTGCAAAAGAGCATGTGTTACTCATTTACTCTTACGTAGCAATACCTTAACAAATGATTGTTTTGCTCTTAAAACCCTTTACAAAGTGGGTTTTTCATCTCAGCAAAGTGGCCTACTAAAATAACTTCAGTTTTGAAATAGTCTGAGGTGACTTAAGTGAGAAGCAGTATATTTCTGTTGAGACAGCATACACCAGCGTATAATTTTATTAGCATTTCAAGGCCGCTTAACAGTCATGAATAACCAAATAAGTGATGGTTTCTGAAATGTAAAACCCATCAATGTATGCCTTTGTTAAGGTCTTGGTACATAACAGCATATGAGTAACAGATGCTGTTTTGCGTTGCCCAAACTAAAATGTTACCAATTATCCCTAACCTTACTAGAGTGAAGCGCATCATTTACTAAACTCATAAATACAATTGCAGTGAGACAGATTAACATTAACTCATTATTAACATTGAATTAAAAAACACAGCACAGATAAATCAAATCAGTGCCTACAAGTAAAAATTCAGGATGTGTTATTTACATTTTTGTGTATGTGCTACAGATCACATATACAGCCGGTGTCCATTAATTTTATTATTAAGTTTACTTTACATCTAAGGTTATTTTTTCCTTGGATAGTGTCTGATATTATTTTGTTGCAGACACCAGTTACCTATATTAAAAATTAGTTCTGAAAATGGCATACAGTATATAATTATGTGACAAGGTGTAGTGGTGTGCAGTGAGTTTGCTGTCCTGAGTACTTAACTGACTTGTACTCTGTTTTCTTTTTGTTTTTCTACCTTACTTCTCGACTGATGCTCTATCCAAATGTTTTCTTACTGAAGGCCAAGAGCAGTACGATAGTGACTACCCACAGTGAACAGCACAATATGTGTGGCTGAACCATTCTGTCTGGCTTTCCCCAAAAAGGCACCTAAAGCTAAAATGAAGAAATATACAGACTCTTCAAATCCTGTTACCATGATCTCATCTAAAGAACAGTCAACGTTAACCACCATGGAAAAAAAATTATTTTCAATTTTCAGGGCTGACAAGTCCTTGCATCAGCCTGATTCTTTCCCTTACCACACATCATTTGTATTTTATTAAGAATACTCAGGGTCATTTATGGTGATGGGTTTGTCTCGGCTTGTCTCTGGTACTTCATATGTTTTGTTTTGTCTTATTTATTCTCATCCTTAAAACAACAGATGTTTAATTCAACTCACTAATAAATTAAAGAGAGACCATATTTAAGCTTATATCCCATTATTATAATTATTTACTATAATTTTCTGCTTTCTCTTGCATTCTTATTAACCATACAAATATCTTGGTGGTGGTGGTGGTGTGTTAAGGTGGATATGGGGACCCACGTGATCCAGAAATCCCTGTAGTACAGTTGCCTCCTGGCTCCTACCAACCCTATGGCCATAATGACCCTTATGACGAGGAAGAAGAATCCTTTGAAGGATATGGATCTTATCTTGAGCAGCCTCAGTACCCTCGGAACTCATTCCCTTCTTCCTCCTAGTTCCCTGCTTCCTACTCGGTTTTAGAACAGCACCCAGAGGCCATCGAGGTGAGGTCACCTGGAATTTACAGTTTTTCCAGAAGCATCTCCAATCGCAAGATGCAGTCATCTGATTCAGCTGACTAAAAGGGTAAATTGACAAGGAACCAAGAATTTGTGCTCAACGAAAACAACTTTTTATTTTCCACTCAAAGAACATTGTGGAATTTTGCTTTGTTTATAGTATATTTTCTGTATTTCTTTTAAATCTTACTGTAAATTATGAAATCAGAAAATGTCAAACTGAACATGTTATAACTAAACTACCCCATTAAACTAATCATATGTGATGCTGTATTACATTTTGTGAACATTTCTGTGCCATTTAGGAGGTAAACTTTCAGTGTACTGGTTTACTTTTTTAAATTGAAGAATATGTTTGTGTTTCTTTATGTCAGCATTTTGATTTATGGTTCTTCAAAACAAATATTATCTATCCATATTTTTATAATTATATTTTATGAATTAAAGAAATGCTCGGTGCTGAAATGATGTTAATTATGTTAGTTTAATGCTATATCAAAATTTTTGATGAGTAAGGTAAACATAATCCAGGGATTTACAAGTTTCCTGTCACTCATCCACTGGAACAGAATGAATGTGTACTATGCTAATGTTTCTATTTTAAAGTAATTCTAAAATATAAAATCATATGTCTTTTCTCGTACAATGCAATAAACAAAACTTGAAATTATTTTGTTGATTCTTTTAAAAATAAACATTGGCAAATTGTTAATGGAAGAATATTTAATATTAACATTTGAAATATACAAAAGATGAATGACATCAAATGATGAAAAGGTAAGCAGTAAAACTGGCAGAGATTTAAATTTAAAGTTTAATTTGGCAAAAACTGAAAAAAGGAAAGTTCAGAATATTATAAATGGACCTTCTTCAGGGAACAACTAACATGTTTCAACCTGCAGATGTTCTGAAGCAATTAAAGTAAATTAAGCCTTGCAAGTTGAAGCAGACAATTTGAACAGGCGTCCCTACTGTTGTCGATTACTTAAAGCTCTCTGTCTGTCTGGAGGCAGAGTTGAAACAGACTGTGTTACTACACCTTCTGAAGTACTACTTGGACAATATTACATCATAGAAAGTTGTAAATTCCAGTGATAATGGCAAGAGAATGGTCATTAACAAATTAAATGAGACAGAGCATTTTTACCCTTAGAGGTGCAGGCCAATCATTTGGAGAAACTGCAAAAAAAGTGTCAGTGAGTACGATGTCCTACACAATCCGAAGGCAACTGGAAACTGGAAGAGACCTGGCAGAGCCAAAGTCACAACCCAATCAGAAGACCAGTTTCTGAGGATCATCAGTTTGCATGATGGGTGCCTCACAGCATAACAGCTTCAAGCACAGCTTAACAGTGATGAAAAAAAGAAAGTTTCAGTTTCTACTGTGAAGAGGAGACTTTGTGCCGCAGGTTTGACAGGGAGAGTGGCAGTAAGAAAGCCATTCCTTAAAGGACAAAATAGGGATTTGAAATACAGGTTTTGACAACTGCAGACTGGAAGAAATTAAATGGACCAAAGAAATAAAATTTGAAGTCTTCAGTTCATCGCGTAGTGTGTTCGTATACCGCCGAGTTGGTGAAAGGATGGTTCCTCAGTGTGTGACACCAACTGTGAAACATGGAGGATGAAGTGTGATGGTCTGGGGATCTTTTGCTGGAGGGAGAGTTGTTGACTTGCACGGAGTGACTGAAATTCTGAATCACAAGGGTTACCACAGCATTTTGTAGCACCACGCAATTCCTTCTGGTCTGCGTCTAGCAGGTCAAAAGTTAATCCTACAGCAAGACAATGACCCAAAACATACCTCCAGGATATGTCAGAACTAGACATTAAACTGCGTGTATTTCCATCAAAACTGAAAAAAAAAAAGGCGTTCTAAAACTTTTGACCAGTTGTAAGTTGTAATCAATGATTACTTGTTCTTATGCATTCAAGATTTTAAAAAATAACTTACACCATAAAAATATTGCTCGGGCACAGATATCTCCACATCACGCAAAGGAAAATCAAATTGCCTTTATAGTTTACAGGTAATCTCCTTAGCAACCAGCCTATAAACTACATAATATTTCTTAAAGTACATTACATGCTTTTTATCAGGTGCTAAGGGACACATCTTATAGTGTTTGAAAGAGCACACATAGAGAATTGCTGACAATATGGCACAACAAATCAGCAATACTGTTCTGTCTCATATGTCATATGTCAATCAAAACATCTGTGAAACAAACATTATTCAACATTAACAATAGTATAAAGATCTGCCTTGAGTATTTCAACATGAATTGCATGCATATGGCCATTAAAAGTCTCCATAGCTGTAACAACTAAGAATATTTGTTCATCTGTCACAGCAATGACTTATTTTGTGAAACAATGGGATTTCATAAGAAACATCAGTACAAACAGTCAAATCAGTGTGATGTATTTTTGAAAATGTCACAGGTATGATGTGATTGTAGATTTCCTCAAGATGCATCATGGTGTAGTGCCCTGCAAGGAAAGAAAATACACCAGACAATGTTTTCTCAATGCAGGCAAAAACTACTGACTTTACTGTATTATTGAACGTGCTTAAACTATATACAACTGCTGCCTATTCACTCATCACCCTGCCTTCTTCCACACTGCAGTGCATGTGAATTGCGTCTTTATAGAGACGGAGCAGTTCCTGCAGCTACACAGGCCACACAAAACTCACATGCACATGCAACATTAACTTTGTTGGGGTGCGCATTATGCACCCTGTCCAAGTGCGGTTATCAGGGTTGTGACCAGACCTGGAGAACTATCATCGGCATGCCTGGTTGGTACAAGCAGTTAGGGAAAGCAGAGGCCAGGGGCCTCATGTATAAACGGTGCATCCGCACAGAAATGTTGCATACGAATGTTTCCACGTTCAAATTGTGATGTATAAAACCTAAACTTGGCTTAAAGTCACGCACATTTCCACGGTAGCTCATACCCTGTCGTACGCAAGTTCTCCACTCAGTTTTGCAGACTGGCGGCACCCAGCGTCAAAGCAATGCTACTGTTCCTGTGTGCTTTATCTTTCTTTTTCAGATCCACATCCCTGACACCGCTTTATAAATACACTGAAATTAACTGCATATTGTTTATTAGTTTAAGACATCTGATTGTAATTAACCAGTAACAATATAATGGTCCACGGAATGGCCAAACTATTCCAAATACCATAGCTGCTTTAGCGTTGTTACTTTCACTGCACTTTCTTTTTCTTCTTTCAGTTGCTCCCATTAGGGGTTGCCACAGTGGATCATTTTTTTCCATATTACTCTCACTGCACCACTCGGAGAAGCTGATCGGAAAGAGAATTATCAGTATACGGCATCAAGCACATGCTGCCTCAGCCATGCTTCCTATTTGAACTGCTTCTCACATGGCAAACACTTCAAAGCCTTTCCTGTACGGACCTCACGGTTCAGAAACAGTTTCATCCCAAGAACTATAAACGCACTCAATCAGTCCATCAACTGCTCCTTGTAGAACTGTTTGTACAATAAGTACAATTACCTCACTGTAAACTTGCGATAGTTATATTATTCAGATAAAACTGTAACTTCATTTAAATAATCTATATTGTTAATAATTAAAGGACACGGTGTTGCTACGCTAACAAGGATCTGGCGCTCCGTTCACGATTGTTCCTGCCTCGCACTGTATGCTTCACTGGGACTGGCGTGAAGGATAGAATAATTAAACATGTACTACGAAGATATTTCAATGTTCCTTAAAAGTTTTAAAGAATCGCCGTTCTAAGCTTACAAATGGCTTAACATCTATTACAGAGCTGATTGTGTGGCGATTGGTTACTTGGAGAAAGAAAAGGAAGGACAGGAATTGAAGGTTAGTACATTTGAAAGAGAAAGAACTGCTGCAATAAATTATTTAATGGAAGGAATCGCATGGCGCAGCAAGCATCTTGCAGGATGCAGGAACAATCTCTGGCCGGGGCACAAGCTCGTCACTATCACTGCACCACCGTGCTCCCATGTTTAATAGCATGTTTTCATTCTTATCATCATGAAAATTATATCAATTATACATCTCAGTATTTAATTTATCCAGAGAGCTGTAATATCACAAATTTAATGGATTCTGTGTCCTGTCGGAGGAAGAGAAAACCCGGAAGCACGTAGTGATTCACACACATAGAGCACATAGAAGAACACATACAAAACAAAGCATTTAACGTGCTAACTTTAGTTACGATGGGATTTGAGAAACTAGTAAATTAAACGATTTTAAGATGAAGTTTAGAGTTTTCATGTTCTCCCCGTGTCTGCGTGGGTTTCCTCCGGGCGCTTCGGTTTCCTCCCACAGTCCAAAGACATGCAGGTTAGGTGGATTGGCAATTCTAAATTGGCCCTAGTGTGTGCTTGGTGTGTGGGTGTGTTTGTGTGTGTCCTGCACCCTGCCCAGGATTGGTTCCTGCCTTGTGCCTTGTGTTGGCTGGGATTGGCTCCAGCAGACCCTCGTGACCCTGTGTTCGGATTCAGCGGGTTGGAAAATGGATGGAAGATGAAGTTTATGAGGTTCTACTTTAATGACAAAAAAGTCACGTGCATGTGCGTTACATTTCACTCTGACCGAGATTTATGTAGCAGAAGAATGTGGAAGTTGGCATACGCACAGATTTATGCATTTATGCATTTTTTATGCAGATTTTTGTGTGTGTACGCACATTTCCACTTTTGTCCATACACCATGTTTTAGTGTGAATTCTACACACTGTGTTATGCATGAGGCCCAAGGTGGTTTCAGTGGGCCACGATGTGCCTCATGCCGGACAAACATGAACTTTGCTGATTGCACGTGGCATGGAAACCAGGAGTGAGGAGAGCCGTGCTGGGCAGGAGGTGCTGGCTGGAAGGTGACAGCTGACTGCTGTGTCTGGGAGCAGAGATTGGTGTCGGGATGCAGTCCAGGGGTCAGAACTCTGAGGGATAAAATCCCCGGGCACATGGAGAGGCTGGCCAAACACCAGTTCAGCAGACAAGACCTGCAGATCCTCTTTCAGAGCTGTATGTAGCGCCAACAGCATCCACGGCAAATGGTTGGCCCAGCTGTCATTAGTAAGGGTGGCCTTGAGGGCTGACTTTAACGACCAGTGAAATCGCTCCCAAAGGCCATTAGCTTGGGGTTGGTAGGCAGTGGCATGGCGCAGGGTTGTATCAAGGTCTTGTTTCACTGCAGCCCAGAGCTGTGAAGTGAACTGTGCATCTCAGTCGGATGTTAATATGGGATGGCAAGCCAAACCATGCAACCCAAGTGTTGATAAAAGCTCTTACTACTTCTGTTGAAGTCATCGATGTCAAAAGGACAGCTTCAGGCCACCTGGTGGTCCTGTCAACCACAGTGAGCAAGTGTATAAAACTGTAAGAAAGAGGAAGGGTGCCTACCAGGTCTATGTGAACATGGTTGAAATGGTAAGCAGGCACCGGGAAAGGAGACAGTGGGGCTTTAACATGGCGATGTATTTTAGACTTCTGACATGCAACACAAGCTGCTACCCAGCTACAAACATCTTTCTTGAGGCACCAGCAAACAAATTTGCTGGCCACCAAATGTTGGGATGCCCTTCGCCCTGGATGTGAGAGGCTGTGTAAGGTGTCAAAAATGTGCCGTCTCCAGTTGCTGGGGACAATTGGGCATGGTTAACCTGTTCTGGTGTCACACAGGAGCTTAGCAGCGCTCTAGTGATGTGTCGTTCGCGAACGAGCCGGCTCTAAGAGCCGATGCTTTGAAGCGAACGAGCAGAGCCGAAGCTTCAGCTGCTCCTGCTCAGCTCTGCTGAAAATCCATTCGGCAGGGGCGGGACTTTATTTATATGGGCACACAGAACACTGGCTCATAATGCCGGCTCGTTCACGAACGACACATCGGACTAGGATCGTACCACTATGTGAAAGAAGGAAGGGGGGCAGATGCTCCGAAGACAGCGAGTGTTGGTACAGGCCAGGTACACAGAGCGACACCTGTCGCTGCGACAGACGAGGAGCCAGATTTAAATGCAAGCGCATCGTGAAGAAAAAAAAGAAGAGTAAAGAAATGAGTGAAAGCCGAAAAAGAAGCAGCATCTGGCTGCATTTCAGTGATATTGGAGACTGCAAAGCTAAGTGCAGAATTTGTAATATGAAAATATCCGTTAGAGCAGCAGGGTCAACAACAAACCTGCACAGACATATAAGAACCACCCACCCATCCGTGCAACTGGAGGAGAGCATGCCCTCTCTCCTGCCATCCACTGACCCTGGAAAAGAGACAAGTACTTCTGCTGCAGCATCCACTGGCTTACCGAAAACTGCAGGTATAACACGGTCTTCAGTTCAAACCAAAATAAGCACATTTATTCCAAAACAAATAACGCCACACAAACAAATACGTGTCGGTGAGGAGCTGGCTAAAATGATAGCTAGCAACCTACAACCATTTTCCATTGTGAAGGACATTGGATTTACAACTTTTGTACAGGCCTTAAACCCCATGTATGTTCCTGGCCTAAAAACTTTTATTCAAAGAGTCATAGTGTTGTGTTGTTGTTGAGTTTGGCCTTTATTTGTTTGCTGTGGTTTTGTGTTAAGTTGTTCATTTAAAGCTTTTATTAAAATGTTAAACAATAGTAACTGTGTTTTTTTTGCAATGGAAAAAATGCATAAAAATACGTAATGTCTGAAAACAATGAATAAGAAATTGCTTATACACAAACCATTCATAATTGCTTAATTAGGCATCCATGTGATACTAAATGAAGAGCCATTTGGGAGCCATAAGAGCCGGCTCTTTAAAGGGAGCCGATCCAAAAGAGCCGAAGCTTTGAAAAGAGCCGGAGTTCCCATCACTACAGCGCTCCTGTCCAACTGTATCTCTGACAACTGCAGGCTGGTCTTTGCCAAGTGAAGAGCTTGGACCTCTGGGTCCTCAGCTTGGTCAGCCGCCAGCTGGGAGTAGTCAATTCTAATGTGTATGACTGCTAATGCCTCCACATTGTTCTTACCCTTGACATGCTGGGTGTCTGTTGTGAACTTTGACATGTAAACCAGGTGTTGTTGCTATCAGATAGAACATGGCTCAGTGACCTTGGACATTGCGAGATCAAGTGGTTTGCGGTCGACAAATGCAGTGAATGACCGGCCTTCAAGCAAGAAGCAAAAATGTTGAAAGGCCAAGTACAAACTCAGTAGTTCCTGGTTGAAAATGCTATACTGATGTTCACTGGGCTGTAAGTGTCTGCTGAAAAACGCCATTGTCTCCCACGCATCATTGGCCCACTGTTCAAATACCGCCCCCACAGCATTGTCCAACACGTTAGTTGTAAGAGCAAGTGGAGTGTCGGGCAGCAAGTGTGCAAGCATCGCCGCATCAGCTAAAGCACGTTTGGTATTCGTAAATGCCTCATCCAGGGCTTTGGACCATGTGACAGTGAACTTCGCGGACTGGCCCTGTAGTGCCTCATATAAAGGTTGCATAATGAGTGCTGCCCGAGGAATGAAGCGGTGATAGAAACTGACCATGCCCAAGCATACCAGGAGGTTGTGGAAAGTCGGTGACAGCAGAGACTTTAGAAGGCAAAGGAATCCCACCCTCTTTTGAAATGTGATGTCCCAGGAAATCTATGACAGGCACCCCAAATAGACACTTATTGAGACTGATTATTAACCCATGCAGGCCCAGACACTCGAACAAGACTCAGAGATGGGTGGAGTGCTCCACTTTGGAGGAGCTGCCAACCAAGATGTCATCTAGGTAGACAAAAATGAAGTCAAAATCCCTGAGGACAGAGTCCATCAAACTCTGGAATGTTTGTGCAGCATTTTAAAGCCAAATGGGGTTTGTAGGAATTCAAACAATCCAAAGGGGGTGATGACTGCTGTTTTGGGGATGTCTGCCGGGTGCACAGGTACTTGATGGTAGCAGTGGACCACCTTTGAAAAGATTAAATAATAATAATACTACATTTGATTTATATAGCGCCTTTCCCATGCTCAAGGCACTTCACAGAGTTTAAGAAAGAACGGCAGGGTATACAGTATATAGCATTGTACTAAACCAGATAAATAAATAAAGAAGAGGAAGACAGTAAATTCAGAGAAAGCCTAACAGACAACATAATTGATGGTCTAGCACACACACACAGGTTACATGAGTGACATAGAGGTAAACTGAGAGAAGAGTAATAAAGTCAGGTAGAGCTAAAAGCCTTCCTGAACAGATGCGTTTTGAGTTGTTTTTTAAAAGAATTCATGGAGTCAGCTGATCTAATTAATTTCGGTAGGTCATTCCAGAGTCTGGGCGCTATACAGCTGAAGGCCCTGTCACCCATGGAGTGTAGATTAGTGTGGGGCACAACAAGATTACCAGAATCAGAGGACCTCATTGGGCAGACAGGCACATAGTGATGGAGAAGGTCACTGATGTAGTTTGGCGTGAGGTTATTTAAGGCTTTGCAGGTTATTAGTAGGATTTTATATTCGATTCTGTAAGACACAGGGAGCCAGTGAAGATGGAGCAGGATGGGTGTGATGTGCTCGCTGCTGCTGGTTCAAGTAAGGACTCTTGCAGCCGAGTTTTGAATAAGCTGGAGCTGTGATATAAGATTAGAAGGGGCACCTGCCAGCAGTGAGTTACAATAATCGATGTGGGATGTGATAAAAGCATGGACATGGTTGGAAACCTCCACCTGCTTTGGGCACCATATGAAGGGGCGACACCCACGGGCTGTTTGATTAAACCCTAGCCATTCCATGTCGGCAAATTCAGCCTTCGCAATAACCAGCTTGTCAGTGGCCAGCTGGCAGGCATGGGTGTGGACTGGGGGATCAGAAGTAGAAATGTAGTGTTCCATGCCATGCTTGGTTTCTGCTGAGGAAAAAGTGGATTTTGATAGCGGGGGGAATTCGTTGAGAAGGTGGGCAAAGTCACAAGTCGTAGCCATCATATATTGTACAGGGCAGAGGTAGTGATACTGCTGAGTGTGCATGGAAGGGTGGCAAAATCCTTTGCATCTACAAGGCGATGGTTCATAACATCATCCAGCAACCCATTTGCACACAGGATGTTTGCAGCCAGCAATGGCCTGGTCACCTTGGCCAAGACAAATGTCCAAAGTGAAACATCTTCCATTGAAAGATAAGTTGGTGTGCTGCGTTCTGCAGGTGGGGATCCTAGTGCCATTAGCAGCCTCAAAAATGGGCCCTTCTCTCCCTGAAGCCACATCAATAGGTGATGCAGGAAGCATGCTAACTTGTGTGCCAGTATCACATAGAAAACATAGGCCAGACTGGGCATCTGTTATGTAGAGTAGGGGGTCCACAGGGTCTGACATGATAGTGTTGACTGACCCGGGTGGGTTAAACTTACAAGGAGGGCAACATTTCTTTGTGTTCTTGCTGAATTGGGCATGATAAAAACACAGGTCAGTTGTTGGTACGGCAGAAGGAGGAGGAAGAGCAGTGCGAGCCACCTTGGCTAACTCTTGGTAGTCAACAACAGACACGCTGGCCAGGGCAGTGCGCACTTGTTCCAGCACTTGTTGGAGAAACAGCTCTCTAAGTATAAAACAGGGCTTATGGCTGCCTTGCAAAGCTAAAATGTGGTCCATCAACGTGGAGGGTTTTGTGTCTCTGAAGCCCGGCAATGATAGTAGCTGCCATGCCCACTCTGACTTAATGAGGCCATATGTCTCTAAAAGGTATATCTTTAAGGTAACATTCTTGTCCGTGTCCGGGGGATTTTCAAGCAGACTCACCACACAGGACGCTGTAAAGCCACTGAGAGCTGCAATGACATAATAGTACCTCGTGTCATCTGCCATAATATCCTGAAACGCAAACTGTGCCTCTGCATGGGCGAGCCACGCTGTGGCGTGCTGTTCCCAAAACTCCAGTAACTTTAACACCACGTTTTGGCAGACATGAATAATGTAACTGTGGAACTGTCCAAATCACATCGGGGTCACCACTGTAGTGCCCTGTGAGGAAAGAAAACATGCCAGACGTTTTCTCAATACAGGCAAAAACTACTGACTTTTTTATTGAACGTGCTTAAACTGTATACAACTGCTGCCTATTCACTCATCACTCTTCATTGCAATGCGTGCGAATTGTGTCTTTATAAAGGCAGAGCACTTCCAGCTGCTACAATGGATTCAGCATAAGTCTCTGGACCCTGAAAACAAAATTAAGACTGCTTGGTATTTTGAAGCGAGGCAATTTCACTTCTTTACAGGTAGGCCGTTCCACAGTTAAAAGGGAACTACGTGGACCTGGACAGCTGTTTGGTTATCGAACAATGTTTCAGATTTTAAAACAAAAATATCAGTTGCGAGTTAGATGAAGTGACGTAATGACGCTTATGTCAGAAATGAATCCCTTAGGAACTCAAACAAGGAAGATTTTGCCAACAAAGTTATCATTCTTTGAGGCCTAATTATTTCTGGCATGTCGATGGCAATAAGTTAAAACCATACGGTTTTGCTGTTAGCGGATGCATGGATGGATTCTCGAGAAAAATATTATGGTTGGCATATGGCCCAACTAATAATAATCCAGAAGTAGTGGCATCTAACTATATGAAGCTCATTTATGACCTTCATGTTGTTTGATGTGATTGAGAACAGATTGTGGAACAGAAAACAGAATAATGGCAGCAATGCAATGTGCACTGAGGTCGCATCACAGTAACCGTTTTTCAGGAGAAGAAAGTCATATTGGACATCTACATCCAATCAAAGAATTGAATCCTGGTGGGCACAGTATAGAAAACAACAGTAAGCACATTATCTTTATTATAATTAACACACCTCACTTGATATAATTTAAACATCTATGAGTATTTTATTAACATTTTGTTTTCTATGTTTATAGCATACTAGTAGTATATGTCAGGCACCTTCTGTCAAAATGGCAATTAAAGCTGTCAATCAAAATGATTTATGACCTTAAGCCCCACCCCCAACCACCTGTTCGGCCCCCCTCCTTGCCTCCTCCCCCAACCACCTGTTCGGCCCCCATCCTTGAACCCACCCACCCCCAACCACCTGTTCGCCCCCCTTCTTGCCCCGCCCCCCCCAACCACCTGT
>JANRMT010062842.1:33868321-33884022 GCA_026402145.1 Polypterus bichir lapradei
GGCCCCGCCCCCCCTTGAACCCATCACCACCCCCCACCATTTCCCAGCCCCCCCACCCTTCCAAAGACAAGTTCAGGCATGTTGTAGCCGGACCCTGGACAAGTTCAGACATGTTCCCGGACTGAAGGGCCTGCCTAGGCCTCCCAGACAGGCAGCACCTGATGTCTGGCCCCTCCACTTCCTGGGACACTTCTGAAACTGGTGTATAAAAAGCGATGCATTTTCCTCAGTTCTAAACACTCTGTGAAGAAAAAATGGAATCTATGACCAGATGCCCCAGTGAAACGTCAGTTCCACAGGGTCTATTCTAAGGATCGTTTGAAAAGGGTTAAAAGATGTTTGGTTCCCGAGTTTCTTCAAGCTGGAGCGGCCAACGAGGATCGGGTCAAGTTGTGCGAAACAAGGGTAGAATCAGGCGGGGACGATAAGGAAAACTGTCCTCCGCCTGTAGTATTCAAGGACTAAATTCTGCAAGCTGAAGCGACGGCCCGGTAACGGACTAACTGGTCCGAAAAATCGTTTGAATCGTGCGATGTCGAATTGTAAAACCCACCTTTATTTACACCACGCCCCATCCCTCTTACCATAAATACTCAGTCTGTCAGTCAACGGATCCAGACGAAGGATCAGACCATTTCAGATTTCGTTGAAGCTTTTAAAAGCTCCCTGCATATCATCAGCTTCGGACTCTGAAATGACGGAGGTCGGCGTAACATCCTCGGGGTTTCCGTCTAAGACTCCAAAGACTTCGGCTTCAAGACCTGAATCTTACCAGTTCTATAACTCTGTCCAGATGGATTGCATTCAGGACCACCAAGAATCTGACCCGCGTTATTTTACTATACGGCCTGATTACACTCTCTGGTCAAGAGACCTTGAGACAGACACCGGATTCCAGTCTCCTTGGTCGACTAGGGCCTCACCTGTCACAGCCAATGGTGATCAGCCGGACACTGTCGTCTCCGTTAATGGCATTCAGACGGAAACCTCTCACCTAGCTCCAGGGCAACCTTGGGTGCACAAACAAGTTCCGCAGGAACCGATGTCGATCGGACTTTCTGAGACAAATATGGATTGTCCCGATGGTGTACTGTCTGAAACCTGGAAAAAGGCCCTGCAGCTTGTTAAAGGTCTGATGACGTCTCTGCTGGACATTATTGTCTACTACGACCAGAAAAAAGAATGTCAAGGCTGTGGTATAAATCACCCTGCCCAGGTAAGGCATACCTGCCTCTTTGAACCTGAAATCACCTACCGTCAAGGTCGCTTTCAGAAGATTCTGAAGATTTTCCGTAAATATTGGCTGAAACGACTAGCTGTGAAAGTTCTCAGGTATTTTAATATTCTACTGCCGATTCCCAAAATATGTGTAATGATTGAAAAGACTGTGGATGAATTTGAAAGTACCAGCTCTATTTATGATACTGTAATGCAGTCATTTTATGAAATGGATGAATACTCCTACTGTGTAACCCGCCGTGTGGCAAATGAGTTTTGTAAGCGTAATATTAATCATGAGGGTCATATGAATCTGTGGACTAAATATGACCTGGAATTTGATGATATGATAGAGCTGATGGGTCTTTCTGAGCCTGAAACCACAACCGTCTGAAAAATTCAGACTCCTAAATAAAGGTTTTCTAATTTTTTAACTGGTGTCAGTGTCTGTTTTATCACTGGTGATGGAGCAGGTCTTGGAAAAAACATATTATAACTCTGAGAATCCCGGGTCCTTGGGGGGTAAGGATTCCTTGAAAAGAGCTCTCTCGTAAGCAGGTCACCATATTGGGGACCAAGAAGTGTCCGATTGGTTATCCGGGCAATACACCTACACGATACATAAACCGGCCAGAATCCATTTTAAAAGGAATAAGGTTTATGTTTCCAATATTGACGGGCAATGGCAGGTCGATCTGGCGGATATGACAAACCTGGCCGTTTCTATGGACTTGTATAGATATTCTTTCTAAATATGCTTGGGTCAGGGTTCTGAAAAACAAAACGGGTAAAGAAGTAACCAGGGCTTTTCGAGAAATTTTGGAGGAAGGTAGAGTACCCGTCAAACTTCAGACGGATAGCGGTAAAGAGTTTCTCAATCGGGAATTTCAAAGCCTAATCAACAAACACGGAATAAAACATTTCACCACCGCTAGTGAATTAAAGGCTTCGGTGGTGGAGAGGGTCAATCAAACTCTTAAGACCAAAATGTGGCGTTATTTCAGCTCCCGGAATACCCGGTCCTATCTGCCAGGGCTACAGGACTTGGTGAAATCTTATAATCTCAGCTATCACCGAGGTATAAAAATGGCCCCTGCCGAGGTGAATAGTTCCAATTCTTGGAAAGTCTTTAAAAACTTATATGGCCTAACTAAAACCAAAAGAAATCTAAAATATAAATTCAAAGTCAGAGTCAGAGTGTCGAAATCCCGGAATCCTTTTACCAAGGGTTATGAACAAACCTTTTCAGACGAGGTATTTACCATTTCTGAACTAGTCCCCAGGGATCCGCCCGTCTACAAGCTCAAGGATTATGACGGCGAAGATATTATAGGTTCCTTTTACGACGCAGAGTTACAAAAGATTCGAGGTACGGACGTCTTCAGAATTGAAAAGATTTTGGCGAAAAAAAAATCCGTAGAAAAAAGCATATTTTGGTGAAATGGCTAGGTTGGCCAGAAAAGTTTAACAGTTGGATCCCTGAAAGCTACGCGCAAGACGTTAAATACTGAGAATGAAAAATAGTATTTCATTTACGGTTTGTTCACAATGGAGAGAAAAAGCTTTTATGTTGTACTACCCAGCAATTCTTCCCAGGATGTTTTCCCTAATAATACCATCACCGAATTTACCGTCAAATTAGCCGCCCCAATCGAACTACAGGGCCCCTGGGAAGTTGGATTGGCCGAAATTCAGTATCCGCACACCTGGAACACCCTAGACAAACCGGATAATGACTTTATGTTGGTGAATCCGCTAATAGCTAAATTTTATACTATTCCCGCGGGCTATTACTCTAGCGTCGAGAAAGTGGTAGACAAGATGAATGAAGTGGTAACGAAAGATTCAAAATTGTTGGAGGCCCATTCAGCAGACACTACGATAACGGAAAACAACATGACATTCTGCTACAGCGCTCTAAAGCGAAGATTCTTTTTCTCAAACACTGTGAAGGATGAAACTCTGCATGTCAAGGGGCAATTAGGGAGGATTCTAGGAGCTCATTCGGACACAACTATTGGTCTGGTGAATGAAGCTCCTTACCCCGCGGATATCAGAGCGGGGTTTTATTCCTTGTACGTCTACAGCGACATTGTGTCTCACCAAAGAGTCGGAGAAAGCTACGTGCCTCTTTTGAGATGCGTACATATTGAGGATGAGATGAATAAGATTACCACAATCACCTACGACAAGCCGCACTACGTTCCGGTCAGCAAGAATCAGTTTGATACTTTGACCATTGAAATAAAGACAGATCAGAACAAAGCGGTTCCATTTCAGTTTGGCAAGGTCATAGTCAAGTTACATTTCAGACCCTCCAAGAGGTGTATACACGACTAATACAGAGATGAGATCTTACCTGGACCCTAGCCCTTACGTGCATTATTATGAAGCCCAAGCCGGTAACGGACTCCCCGAGTTCTCTGGGGCCCCAGTGATGTACGGCTCTGGGATCGGTGGGATATTTCGAGGGCTATTTAGAAGAGCTTTGCCTCTCTTGAAAAGAGGATTCGAAATTGTCAAACCACACATTAAATCAGCCGCTAAGAATATTGTCAAAGACATGGTGGCTGGAGCCATGTCAGGAGCGATGACTCGAGGAAACGAAGAAAATCAAGCTGGGTCGGGTCTAATGGTGATGAGGAAAACTAAACGTAAGAGACCTCCCGGGTCACGAGCAGCCCCGATCATCAAAAAGACGCGCCGTTCAGCTTTTACTTCATTTTCTTCTCTCCGCCACAAGGATAAGTCCCGCGCCCGCAGAATAAAGAAATCGAAAAACATTTTTTAACTCAAAATGTCTTTCGTTCATCGAATGTCTCAAGAGTGTGTGAAATCCGAACTGGACTTGCTTACGGTACCCTATACTCAGACTAGTGTAGAAAAAAGCATCTCTCAGCTCTATCTGAAGTCACCCCGCTGGAGTTTCTGATTACCGAGAATGGGGAAGACTACTTGGACCTGAATAACACGCTTCTACACGTCCGTTGCAAAATCGTCAATGCCCCCCCCGGTGGCCAAGGTAGCCTTTGTTAATTATCCGATAGCCGCTTTATTTTCACAAGTGGATGTAACCCTGGGAGATCACTTAATATCACAGAGTTCCATCCTTTACCCGTATAGGGCCCTTTTTGAGGGATTGTTAAATTACAGCAGTGAAACTCTCAAGTTCCAATTTGGTACGGGTCTTTTTTACAAAGACTCGGCCAACGAACATGAAAACACAATCTTGGACGGACCGAATGAGGGGTTCAAAAAAAGAAACGGTTATACGGCCCAGGGTAAGACAGCAGAACTCCTTGGTTCTATTCATTCCGACCTATTTTTTCAAGAAAAATTAATTCTAAACGGAGTGGACGTCAGAATAAAAATGGTGCGGAGCAAAAATGAATTCTGTCTGATGTCTGGAGATGCCGAGTGTTACAAAGTAAACATTTTATCCGCCGCTCTTTTTGTCAAGAAAGTTAAAGTTTCAGCGGCGGTGAAATTGGGTCATGCACACGCTCTCACAAACGCCAACGCCAAGTACGCCGTAGAAAGAGTGAATATGAAAGTTCTCAGTTTACCGGCCGGGATACGGGTGAGCAATCAGGAGAACCTGTTCTTGGGACAATTACCCAAGTACGTGGTCATAGGCATGGTGGATAATGATGCCTTTTCTGGGGAGTACGCCAGAAACCCCTTCAATTTCAAGCATAACCATGTGGAATTCCTGGCCTTGTATTTGGACAGAGAACAGATTCCCGCCAAACCATTTCAACCCAATTTTGCTAATGACATCACCGCTCGAGAATATTACAACCTTCGTGTTGGCCACCGGAAAGTGCTTGAAAGACCTGCCTCTAGCCATCAGCCGTTCTGAATTCTCCAAAGGTTACACCCTGTTTGCCTTTGATTTGACTCCCGATCAAGAATGCGGAGACCATTTCTCATTGATGAAAACTGGGAACATGAGATTTGAAATCCGCTTTCGGCACCTCCTTCCCAATACTGTGAATCTAATAATGTACGCGGTCTTTGACAACATTATTGAAATAAACCAGAGAAGAAATATACTTTATGATTACTAAAAAAGCATGAAAACCCTGCAGATCAACGAACTCATGTCCTGTAATCCGTACACAGAAAATCTGTTTTACGGAGTGTTGGCGTGTGACGAACTGCCTGAAAAGATACTTACGGAGCTCCCTACCATGATCATCGTCAATACTCACCGTCAAAATCAACCCGGAGAACACTGGCTGGCGATACATCTCAGAGAAAACGGAACTGGAGAATTTTTTGATTCCTACGGCGCCCCACCAGACTTTATCTATTTTCCTGAGGAAATATACAGCTTTTTAAACAGAAACTGTAAAGAAATTATTCACCATACCCGGCAGCTACAAAACTGGTTTTCCACCATCTGCGGACAACATTGTATTTTTTTCCTGCATCATAGAGGAAAAGGACGCTCTTATAAAGAGGTCATGAACCTGTATTTTAATGAAGTCACCAAGAACGATGATATGGCTCAAAATTTTGTCAACTCCTTGTCTAAGAACACTTTTAGAAGCTTTCAGGATCACCCCTGTATGCAAAGTTCTGTGACCGGTAATTATCTTAATAAAGAATAGGCAAACTGTGTAATCAAATATATTTTATTAAACAAAAATATAATTACATTTCAATAAGGAATCCATTCATTCTTTTTGTGAAATCTGGTTTTCTTGCCAACAGGTGTATCGGAAGCAGACGCCACGGCAGCAGAGGCAGCAGAGTCAGAAGCCCCGTCTGGGGCGGATGGTTTGAAACTCTCTAGAAGTTCTCTAGTGTCCATGTTTGGCACGGCCGAGGCCGGAATGTTCAAACCAGCCAGGGCCTTAATAAATTCTTTCCACCCCCTAGGTCTCCGATAGGACGGTATGTTGTGACGGGCGGTTAAGTTCCGCATTAGATCAACCATATTTGTTCCGGGTAATGGTTCTCCACGAAACACAAACTCTCCCAAGCCATTCCAATAGGTTGTATTAGGGTGATGCGACATTTTTTGTAAAATTATTACAATATATTTCTTTGATTTATCCGGAGCACTTTTCAAAATCTCGTTGTACACCCGTTCTTCTGGGGTACTAGGAGCATCTTTGAGCGCCTCCGGCGGCACCTCCTGGCTCTCGACAGGCATCAATAATGTCAGAGAACCGGTTTCTTTATCCGCTTTTTTCACAAAGGTAAGGTATCTTTGCAAGACGGTCGTATAAAGTTTTACTTTTGCATCGACGCTCAAGTCATTGCGTTCAAGTATGAGTTTCATTTGTTTATCCAGTTCACTTTCCGTAGCGCTTAAAAGGTCGTTGGAAGGTGTGGGTTTTTGTTGCCACTGAGCCATTTGTTGTTGAGGGACCAGGTACATCTTGTGCGTGTATTCCATATTTATACTCTCGAACCTATTAAACTAGTAATGAAAGGAATGGCCGTGCTTAACAGGGCTCCGAGAAAACCTCCTTTCTGATTTAAAAGGGTTTTTTTTTTTTTAACAGGCAGTTTTTTATCACTGAGTTTTTTAACGGCGCAACGATGCTTCTTCAGCAACTTGAACTGTCTGGAAGTCAGGGGGACATGGCCTTTTAAAGTATTGAGAGCTATTTCGGCCAGAGCATAAATGAAATCGTCAGGAGCCTCGCTCAGCATCGCTTTTCTTCGGCGACAGGAGACCTTATGCAGGGTCTTGAGCAGAGGGAGATTTCTTTTTATTCTGCACGACATGCCATCTCTTTCTCAAATACTCGGAAAATCGCACGTCTTTATCTTTTCACGATGTACGCCGCAGGCCAATCGGGAGGAAACAAGCTGGTACGTAAACGAAATTCGTCAGGCGTCTGGGCTTTCAGATCCACCAACAGATAACCGTAAGGGTGTCGCGTAGCGTCCTCAAAGGCCTCCAAGAAAAATTTCACTCTACCGGGGTACATTTGACGTGCTAAATTGGTGATTTGCAGCTTATCTCTCGGGTTTTAAAAAGGGTGATGTAATTGGCATTCAGATTTATCATTCAACTTTTCTTGCCTTGAAAAAATAAATTTTGGACCAAGTAAATGATGGACAAATTCCTGTGATGAGTATATTTTGTGAAAGCCCTCTCTATCTCTTGGCTATGGCTCGCCTGTTCCATCAAATCGTCGACGATCACCAAGTTAACTCGTAGTTCATCGTCGCTTAAGGAAGCGGGTAACCCCTACAAAAATTTGATTTTGGGAAATCAGGCTAATAGTTCGTCGTACAGAGGCTGCCAGCAGCTATAAAACCAGACTACAGTATATTGTCAGGGTGACGAGAAAGCACATAGTCTGTGTGTTCCAAAAGCTTTTTCACATAATGTGATTTGCCCGAACAGGAAGGTCCCGAGACTATTTTTGAGAAGGGGTGCTGAAGTCTTTCATCAAAGCCCTCTTTAGTATCCATAGGGTAGAGATGTGAAATCGGGTAAGAGAACCCTTTTGTTGTACACCACTCTGAATCTCTTTCTGAGTGGACGATTTTGCAACGTCAGGGTCTTTTTGTGCCTATGAATCTGCGTGCCATGAACGGTTATTTCTTTTGTGAGATTGTGTTCTACAAAACTATGCACTAAATCCATTAACGAATATAGGTTTACCTCTTGAACCGCTTGGTGATTGAGAGTAATACCCTTTACTTTTATGCAGTCCTTGCCTTTGAACGTTTTGTACGCGTACGTTTTTGGACCCCCAGAAACAAATTCTTCTATGTAGTCATCAGGATCTAGTTCGCTGGTGAGTTTGCCTAAATAGTCGCCGAGCGCCGGTGTGTACTGTCCGGGCGAGGCTGTGAAGATAATGGAATCTGTATCATGATACAGAATCCTAGGCCCTAAACAATCCAGCAATTCATACAATTCTAGCCGGGCATAGGCCGTGGTGAAAGCGGCGATCACCACATTGATGGGTCCGGGTAGAACGTATCTGTCATCCGCATACCTCCACTGCACCTGAGCGATTTCATCGCTGACAAAGCCAAAATAGGAGACCCGATACATGTCTGAGAACAGGTAATCAAAGAATTCTTGGGTGTGTTTAACAAACGTCGTGGTCAGTTGGTTAGGCTTCTGACCGAATTTTCCCCAAAGAGAATTCAGAAATAACTTGGAAATTTGTCTCTTGGCTGGATTGGAGGCTATGTTTTCACGCTCCAATAATATGCCTTCTTTTAAGAAATAGTCGTCAACATGGCCGGGGACAAAGCGTCCCGGCAGCGCTCAAGATGGCCAGCCAGAGACCTCCCGTTTGCCTTTCAGATGAATTTTGATGTAATCAGAAAATAAATCTGCGGTACTCTGCTCGTAGTGCCATATCTCATGAATTTTTAAAACTTTGTACCCTTTATCTAAGGCCTTGAGTATTTCGACGCTGCACCAGGTACCTGTTAAAGACCTTTCCCGATCATTGTGACGGCAAAGGCCTGTGTTTCTGCACACGTACGGCACAGAACGAACATCAATTTATTGCAAATTCTTAAAGGGAGGACCGGAAAATACAAATTGCGAGGGGCTAGCATGGTGATTTTAATGAGTCCAAAGTATTGCTTAAGATCGCCAAACTCCTCAAAAACAAATGTCGGATGGCCGATCGGGTAGGTTTTTGTTTTGTTGACGTAGGGGTACAGACTTGTAAAATTGTAATAATGCATTTGCTCGTCACCTTGAACCTTATGATATAATTTGATAGCATTGGTGCGCCCTCCATAAAGGGCATCACGGGGATTGATAGGTTCAGGAAACTCAAAGCGTCTTAAGAAATCCTGAAGCTCCGTGTACTCTTTTTTCATGCGCTCCCATTCATGTTCCCAAATCAATTTCACCGTCAGATTAAAGTTTTCACGCAATTTCTTGAGTTTGTCATCAAACGTTTTAAACAATTCTGCATAAGACCCTATAAGAGGTTGCTTGGCTTGCGCATTGTAGCACACTGGACATCCGTGATAAAAGCAGCCAGCAAACTCAAAGGCCGTCGGGACTTTGGAACTTTGAACTTTGGCGTAACCATCTAGATAAAAGGACCCCATCTTGACTTCGCCGTGATTCAGGGCCTGGCGAATGTTTATTTTTTCCTTCTCGGAAAGAAACATTAGCCACTGAATAGAAGCATTAGAATAAGCTTTGTGAGTGCTTTTGTAATGATCAGTTGGAATGATTCCGATTGCATTATCAGGCATGCAGTTTTGTCTGTACATGGCCAGACAAGAAGCTAGGGTCATACACTGAAAAGGATCAATATTACTGATCCTGACCACTTCATCTCTAAATTTCATGCACGCCATTCTCAAAATAACCACGTCGTTTCGACAATAGTATGCCATTTCTTGTCTAAAGTTGAAGGTACCGCTTTTAATCGTGTCGTACCAAGACAAAAACTCCTCTCTTTCCTGGCTCATCATGTATTGAAGGCCGTAATATTTAGGCTCGGGGTATGGGCCGATGTAATCTTGATTTTCAGCGGTATTAAAGAAATGGGGAAAGTACCCTTTTTGAGCCTGGAATCCCAGGGCTTTGGGCATACTGCTCAATTTCATAGGTAAGAAGTTCAACGAGTCGATAAATCTCAAATTATAATCTTCTTCTATAAAGCACATTAATTTACAACCCTGAGATGTAACAAATGGAGTTTGCCTGCTCTCGACGAGATATTTCATGAGGAAATATCCGTCATACCCCTTAGAATTGTGAGCTATGAACGTATAATCTTTGTATTTCGGACATCGATATCTGTGAAAGAACTTTGCTACGCAGTCCTCGCCGGCCCATCTCCACGATTGACCGTTCCAATGCATGCGGCACTCAAAATCGTAGAACACATAATTTTCGTGGCTCGACTCTTTCACGACCGCCCTTCAAACGCGACAGTGTTTGGGTTGACACTTGTGAGGTTTTGAAACGGCTTTCAAGCTGTATCTCTCGTAACAGATACTTTCAGACCGACGCGTCTTTTCATTCCATTTCAGTGTTTTGTGGAGTTCGAAGCAAACCCTTGATCGACAGAAATGACGACAGTCGGTACATCGAAAAGCCTCCCCATCAACCAATCGACAATCTGTAGATAAACAGACGTCACAGTGCTGTTCGCAACGATGATGTGACGGTGAAGAATATCCCATGTAACAGAAATCGCAGACGTAGGAAAATCCCAGAAAGCCTTTTAGATTCAAAATACCGTAATAATGCTCCTGGTGCAAAAACAGGAATGCCGTCTTTGGTTTTCTGACCCGGGACGCTTCAAATTTTAATTGAGCATTGGTGTTCGGTTCCCTGTACCAGACGATAATTTTAATTCCTAGTAGCCTCTCAAATTTTTCGACATCTGAAAACGTTACTTTCTGATCCGTTGATAAACCAACCCTGACGTGCAGATGATGAGCCTCTTGTTCACACAATTCCTGATTGTCTCTGAACCTATCGTTTAATACAGCCAGCAAACCCCTGGGAAAACAACACTGATCATCCGGGTTGAAGGAGATCCATAGGTGCTTCCGTTTCTTTTGAAGGATTACATCGTTGAAAAGGGTACAGGCTTTACGCCTAGACCCCCCAGATGGAACCCTAACCACCTGAACGATTAGCGTCAGACTGGAATCGGCTAAAATAGTAGCGTGACTCTAGAGAAGTAATTCAATTTGATTAAAAAAGTCTTCAACAGAAAGCATGCCCGCGGGGGTTAGGGAAAAAACACTGGGATTGAGAGATTCGGCACGTAATTCTAACTGAACTAGATCCATAGGATTCAAAGTGCTTGTAAAACTGTCTAATATTTGCTGAAGGGTCTCGTGTATATGATTAAAAACTTCGGCAAATGAATCAAGTGTGTAGGACTCAGAAAAATTGAAGTGGTGTCTAATCTCGATATTGTTAAATTTTGGACGCTCCGTTATAGACAAATTATTTAATCGAGAGGTAGAGGGTTGTGGGGAACTTACTAGCGGTTCTGGAGACGATGGATTCACCGTATGCGAGGTAGATGGCTGTGGAGAGTTGGTTTCGAGACTCAAGTTTACACCGGATAAATTAGGCACTCCTGATCCTGTCTGAGGATGTGGGGAGGAAGTATCCGGCTCTTTTAAGTCATCAACAGGTGAGTGTTGAAGACTGACCTTACTAGGTCCCAAGTTCCCTGAGGTAGAAGGTTGTGGGGATTTCACATTCGTGTTTAGGGTATTTGGTTGTTGTGAAGGGTCTGAAGATGTTCTGTCCTGAGAAGAGGTATTCTTCAAAAGCTCCAACAGAGCGTTAACTACGGCTATTTCATCAGAATTTAGAACCTGAAGTGAAGTATCAATGAGGTCAAAATTGTCGATCGGATGTGTCACTGGGACTGGTGATTGAACAATTTCAGGTGATCGCGGAGGGGTAGGTATTTTAGGGGGCTTTATAGAATATTTGAGGTTATCAGACATCTCTTTTAATAGTCTCAGGTTTTCATTGGACGGCCTTTTCCTACCTTTGCGCCCTACAGGATGTTCACGGAAGCTGTCTGTACCACTGTCGCTGCTGCTGTCGCTGCTGTTGCGGTCGTTGCCGCTACTGCTAGACCCGTTTTCAGGCATGACCTAAATTTAAGCAAAGGTTACAGTTATAAGCACAGAAAATAAAAATTTGCATTCAATGTTATTTTTTAAAGAAAAAAGTAATATAAAACCTATCCTTTAATTTCCGGGTAGAACCTTGGAAAAAGTATACAGATGCATCAAATGTAAACTCATGTCGGGTACGGAATTGTACCCAGGAGACTCTAATTCTATAAATTGCTCCAGTGCCCAGCGAAGAAAGTCGCCCAACTGCACCAGTCTTTCGTGATGTCTCCGGTCGTGGTCAGGCCGATGGGAATATCGGGGTTAATAACGATTTCTTCACCGAGATCCTCGCTCAGTGTGAAGCGCTGTCAGTAAAGTACCCCGCCTGGGGGTTGAACGCCGGCTAGAATTAGAAGATGCCGACTATTGCGCTGGAGAATTCCCCCGGCTGCTCTGCGAGAGTGCCGGAGAATGACCCCGGCTGCTCTGAGAGGGTGCAGGAGAATGACCCCGGCTGCTCTGAGAGGGTGCCAGAGATTGCTGAATGCTGTTCTGAAAGGGTGCAGGAGAATGCCCCAGGCTGCTCTCCGAGGGGAGTGGTGTTTGTGTAGTCTGCCAGTTTTGGTACAGTGCTAGATTTTCTGAACCTTGCAGCAATTGCGTTAAAACACCCGGGAAAGTTGAATCTGAAAATAAAATTATAACCTTCTCAGTTAAAGGACTCTTTTAACAAAATCTGGAGATAAGTGTGTTCCCCAAAGTTTCATCCATAAACTTAAAAGGACACTTACTGTGAATGTACAAATCAGGGTAATCCCTTTGAGAAACTGTTTTGTTTTGTACAGAATTTTCGTCTACAAAACAAAATGCATACCTATTTAAAATAACATTTCCCCATTCCAGCGCTTGCACCGCCTGAAACCAAATGCACCAGCTCTTTAAACAAGCAATCCAGACACACACACATATACACAAGCTGAACTACACGTGCTTACGCACGCACACACACATACACAGCTCAACCGATTAATTAACACCAAACGTTTTAATACGCATCACCCCTATTCAACCCGATAGGCTACTTGTAACTACCCGAAGCACTTTAACAAACCGCACACGCAATCCCTACACTAAGTTGGATAAAAATCATTTTCAAAATAGTCAGGTCTCAATGTATTAAAATATAACCTCATAAATACAGGAACACGTTATAATATTCATTTACCCGATGATTCAACAATACTTTTGATACGTCTAAAATCACTCGGACTTTTGGGGCACCTAGTATGTATTAAATTACATTTCATTTAGCAAAGCTCATGGGCGCCCGAACGCTAGTAATCACATGCACGACTGCGCGCACACACAGGTATGCACGTAGAAACGTTGTAAACATTTTATCATTTTAATAAAAATTCTCACCTGTGTCATCAAAATTGATCGGCAGATCTACTTGTATATATACCTCTAAAGAAAAGAAAATAAAGGAATCAGCCGTACGTTTTGAAATAACAATTGTATTCCTGGACATTTTCCATTACAACCCAGTAATTATACTCAAATATTCACTCACGCACGTCGTTCATGCTGTTAGTTAAGGCACATTTATAGACTCATCATCCCCTTTCATGAACGGATCAGACCGGTAGAAACATGTTATAAGCAGTTTTAGACTTTTATATTGACAAACACGTAAGCGCTTACACATGCACGCGCGCTCCCGAGCTCACGCCGACACACGAACGCGCGGCCTAAATGATGATAAGCAAGCCATGCGTGTATTAAACAAGATATATTAAAAAAAGGTTTTTACCATTTTGCGAATCGACAGGTATGAACAGCTCTAAAGAAAAACTATAAGAATTCAGACCTCAGTTTTTAAAACATGTTCATTTAACGCGTATAAGAATCATGAATAGCCTTACCTTGGGGGTTGTTGACGCTGGCTGATGCAGAATAGTCTGTATGAAGAATAATTAGATTTCATTTAGCGGTAGTCATTAAAATTACAATACATTATTCTAATAAATTCGTGCTGACAAACCGTATTGGGAGAAATTCATCTTGTTGTTCTGAACGAAGCGTAGAGAAATGAGTTGGGTTCCGGACGCCGCTTATTTATATACCCGAAAGAGCTGGATTTTTTTAAATGTGCCCGGTGATCTGTAATAACAGATGCTTGCCCATCATTTTAACTGGACACCCGTGTAATGTCCGTTGTCCGGTGCTTAATTCCACATCTTTGGATCTATGAAGAAAAGTACAGAATTTGTTTAATAGAATCCATTGTAAACCGTAGATTTCTTTAAACAGCTGCACGCTTCTCCATAAGACCGTTTTCACCTTTCCCAAAGTTTGCTCGGCCACGAGGTTAAGGGTCATAAACGGCCTGAGCTGGCCTAACAGCTGAAGTGTAAATCGACACCGATTCCTCACACCCACCACCTTAGCTCCAGGCATTCGGAGTTGGGAGTTGGGCATTGGGGGGTGTGTTGTGCTTTGGAAAAAGCGGTTTTGACAAAGAGTATTTTAATTCGCGTTTTTCTAGCCCAAGATATCCATGCTGATTAAGACAATCAAACTGTTAGAAAAACTAAACGACTTTCTTCATGATGGGAGGATTAAAATGGGGGTTATTGGATAGAACAAGGGTTTGTTTTAGATCGATTTTAATACAAATTATAAATATATTACTTAATATAGCATTTAGACGTCTCAAACGTGATTTTAAAGGGTTCTGCTGCAACTTATTTAACTGTGTGTGTTTGTATGATGGGGTGATGTGCTTTGGAAAGATCGGATTTGGCAAAGAGTATTTTAAAGTTCCTTTCTCTAGCCTGAGATATCCGATCTGATTAAGGCAATCAAACTTTTAGAAAAAACTAAACGCATTTCTTCATTGGGGGGTGGGATTAACATGGATAGAACAAGGGATTGTTTTAGATCGATTTAAATACAAATTATAAATATATTACTTAATCTAGCATTTAGACGTCTCAAATGTGATTTAAAAGGGAACTGCTGCATATTATTTTACTGTGTGATTTTTAAAGGGGTTATATCGAACTAGTTATCTCGTGTTTTACATGTTATTATGAAAGCCTTTAACTTTTAAAGATCCATGAGTCTTGGGAACAAGCTGCGTGCCCAGCGCATGGGGATAGTAGAAGGGGGCTTACGCTCAGCTGTTGACAAGCATACGCGCGCCTGGACTGAATCAGCACGGAGCTGGCAGGGGAGGAGGGGTAATGGGATTTCGAAGCACAGCACTGTATTAAGGCAGTCACGCTTCACGGTGTCAGTAGGGTCTGACTCAACCCTTGTCAGCGCTCCACACATATGGCCTAGCAGCGCTCCAGGGGCATACAGGTTGCAGCTTACAGCTACGTGTCTATTCGGGGCCGCGTAGAGCTTTGGCACTGACCAGCTCACGGGCACGCACAGGGGCTACTAAAAGCCTGGGCTGCGCAGAGGCGGCCTGACATCTCGTTTCTGTGTGCGATGTTGAAGGCTTTTAAACGCAGAGCCTGTCTGTGAGATGGATGTCAGTTGTTGTTCTGTGAAAGGATTTTCACGGAGATGGGAAGGAAATGCTGTTTTGGCTTAGATAAAATACAAGGGTTTTACTAATGATACAGCAACGATTAGATAGATATTTTAAAAATAATAGTTACATAGATACAAGGATTCTTACCCAAAGCAATATTGGCAGGAACGGCGACAAGTTAGGTTGGTCCGGCCGGAGCATGTGTGTGTATGTATGTCCTTGGAAAAATGACCCAGGAAGTGGAGGGGCCAGACATCAGGTGCTGCCTGTCCGGGAGGCCTAGGCAGGCCCTTCAGTCCGGGAGCATGCCTGAACTTGTCCAGGGTCCGGCTGCAACATGCCTGAACTTGTCTTCGGAAGAGGGGGGGGGCTGGGAAAT
>JANRMT010062842.1:33884122-33929950 GCA_026402145.1 Polypterus bichir lapradei
CCTAGGCAGACCTTGGGCATGTCTGGACTTGCCCTAGTGAGATGGACAGGACAGGTGGCCAAGCAGGGGGGCGGGGGGTTCAAGGGGGGCGGGGTGGGGGCATCCATCAAATTGCCCTTGACAGAAAGTAGGACCAAACAGGTGGCCAAACAGGTGGTTGGGTGGCGGGGGCAAGGAGGGGGGCAAACAGGTGGCCGAACAGGAGGTTAGGGGTGGGTGGGTTCAAGGAGGGGGGCCGAACAGGTGGTTGGGGCGGGACTTCCGGTCATAAATAAAAAAGGGGTGGGGCTTAAGGTCATAAATCATTTTGATTGACAGCTTTAATTGCCATTTTGACAGAAGGTGCCTGACATATACTACTCATACTTTCTGTTAGTTCACAGTTCTGGATGGACCTTTTTGAGGATCTGAAAGACTCGGGCCATTTCAAAGGCAGCCATGAACACAAATGTTTGCTGCGCTTCTGTTTCACTGATATCCTGCAGAAAGACCTAGAGGAATGCAAGCAACTATGGAACCAGCATCGAATCAGACCTTCCAGAATGTCTGCATGCCCCCCAGGAATTCCCAACGAATTGTACAGTTTGCCTCACAGGTCTAGTCCCTTTTGAAATATCTTTTATGTATTTCGTATTATGTATTATACAATATATTCGTAAGGTTGTGTAGGTGGCGTAGTGATGATCATTGTTACCGCATTACCATTCCTGGAGATTTTGCTCCAAATCCATCCTATACGTGCGTGCGAGTATTGCCTTTGATTGGCTGGCAACAGGTACAGGTGTTATTTGTGCTTTTCCCAGCCTTGGAGATCATATTTATTCACGGCAGTCATTACTTTCAAAAGTTGTGCTTTTTATGGTACAATATAAGTAAGGCCATAACCCAAGCTGTTGAACATCATACCTAAAATTAAAAACACGCTTGTATCATTATAAGAGTCTTAACCGATACAAGATTGTTTTGCCTTAAATGCACGCAAGACAAAATCGACTGTTTAGTTAACAATGCAAAACCGTTGTTAAAACCATCATTTTTAGATTCCATGTGAGTGGCTTTGGGTTTCTCAAGCACCTAACACAAGGAAGAACTTGGACTGGTTTCTCGAACACCTTTTACTGGTAAGAAGGCAGTTAAACCCGTGAGAATAGCATTTCTAGACTCGGCTGAGGAGGTGGCTAGGGAAATGAGGAGCCAAACAGGCCATAAATCATATATTTTTGTACGAAAACTATTGGTTTACATATGAGCACTATTGGTTTATGAATATTTACTATCGGTTTGCGTGCATACTTTATTGGTTTGCGTGTGAACAATGCATGTGTATATCACTGGTTCCAGTACATTTGTTATTGGTTTGTGAGTGAACTGCATTGGTTTACAGTCGCATGTTAAAGGTTTGCGTATGAACTATATTGGCTTGTGTTCTGTGCCGGGCTAACAATGGCTTTATGTATGCACTGTATTGGTTTCATGCATGTCTTATACTGGTTTCATGTGAGTAATATGTCGGTTTTGTGGTTGTATGCGTGTACTATGTCAGTTTCATGTACGAAACATGACTTTCATCTTCAGTCCTGTTGCAAACATTACAATATCTTCTAAAGTTGGATCTGTGGAAGAGATGTCACCTTAGGAGGACAAATGGAACTCAATAGAAATATCTTTTAACAGTGTAACATCATAGGCTAAAGAAATATTCTATCCAAAAAAGATAATTACACAAATAGTTTGAGTTTTTATGTTTTGATATTGTTTTTTGTTGTTCACAGCAACAATTTACTTACCTTTGTTCTAAATTAAATTATTTTCTGTGATAACTACAGACCCCCGTGAACCTGTAGATAGGATATAGCGGGTTGGATAATAGATAGACAGATAGATAGATAGATACTTTATTAATCCCAAGGGGAAATTCATAATTTCATTCATGGATAATTACTGTAAGCCATAACTAATGTATCCAGCAGGGGGCGCTAGCTTCCTTGTTGGAATGAATTCTTTTTTAATTGCGACATGTCACATAACCCAAAGCTATATAGATATAAAAAGGTGATACCCCTCCCTTAGTGATACAGCGGTAAGAAATCCCATAGATGAAATTACTTCGCTTTCTTGAATGACAGTTTACGCTGCATAACAGACAAAGGAAGCTGTGACAAGAACCCAGTTCAGGAGTGGGGGCCCGATGTGTAGAGTCTGCCATTTTTGTCAGGATCGGATAACGTTATCTCCCATCCGTCCATTGGCTTCAAAGGTGTGCCAGGCAATGTTCCAAGGCTTTATACTCTTTCTTCATGTGCAGGCCCCACTTAGGTGAATACAGTAGTATGATTCCAAACAAGGCAAAGAGATACAGTTTCATGCTGACTTTGACACACAGAAATGTCTTTTCTTCTAATGCTACCTCTGGCTTTGTGTTAGCTGTGCATGTGAGTAGAAAGAAAAGTAGATTTATAAAATGATATCTGTACAGAGCACAGTGACATTAATTAAACATATACACTTATTACAACTACAAATAACTCTGAGTAAGAAACAGAATTTTTAAAATCACTTATGACTGAAGTATTTCCTTAAACAGAGAACCAAAACATGCCAAACTATGACTGAACAGTACACTAGTTCTGATGTTAAGACAATAAATATATTTACTACCTCTTACACAATTTTGTTTCCAATTATGATACTAGTTCTGAAACTGTCAAGTATTGCAATAATAGATATGATTTTTTGCAAACATTTTATTTATGAATTTGTCTGCTCTGTAATCTAAATGATAAAAAGTGTAAGAATATTTCAAACATCCATCCATCCATTATCCAACCCACTATATCCTAACTACAGGGTCATGGGGTCTGCTGGAGCCAATCCCAGCCAACACAGGGCGCAAAGCAGGAAACAAATCCCGGGCAGGGCGCCAGCCCACTGCAGGACACACCCACACCCACACACCAAGCACACACGAGGGACAATTTCGGATCACCAATGCCAACTTAACCTGCATGTCTTTGGACTGTGGGAGGAAACCCACGCAGACACGGGGAGAACATGCAAACTCCATGCAGGGAGGACCCGGGAAGCAAATCTAGGCCTCCTTACTGCGAGGCAGCTGTAACAATTACATTTTTTTTAATTGAAATCAGTTAATAAGTGTCATGGTGCACAATTTCCTTCAAATTAAAATCTGCACAATTTGAGTTATTAAAATGAGATAACTTTAATATATAGAAAAATAAACATATCTTACTAAGTCATTGGATAAGAATAGAAAGTCACTGTTTCTCACCTTCAATATCTAGTAGATAATCTGCCCAGTAAGATGCCACCCTTCATTCTTTGTGTTTCTTGTTGCTACCCGCCTCTCTAAAATTCAACTCTGAAGATGCTCAGCTAGGAGCTGAGGCTTTGAGTACTGAAGCACAAGTAAAGTTCCAACTCTGATGGATTTTCTGTCATTTTCTGAAGCATATTGAGAGTTGACAATCCTTCTTCGAATCTATTAAAACTATATTTGTTACTGTCATCTTGCATCTTGCTATTTTTTGAGTATCAAAGAACTGCTCAGCATACAGTATATGCTTTAAGTTCCTTTCAGTGCGTGCAGCATTTCTTGAAAAGAGGTACCATCTAAAAATAAATCTTGCACAACACTTCCTTTCCCTCCGATGTCTTTTATGTTATGAAGACATTCAGCCAAAAGGAGCACTGTGCTGTGTTTTGCCATGATGTCTCTCAGGATTGACAAAGATGTGGATGACTCTATCTGTTTTTTAAAAAGTACACTCCATTAAACTCCATTTGTAAACAATATTTTTGCAAAATTTCCATTACTGATATAATGACAATTTATTAGTCAAATAAAATTAAAACTCTTACCTCCTGAAGCACATTCTGAATGTCTGGATTTGTGACATCTTGAATAGATGGTGAAACAACTGCTTTACCACAGATGTATTCTACAAAACGTCTGGAGAAAAAGTGTGCGCCAGGGCCACCATGGGCAAGTGACACAGCAGTCATTCTTCTGACGATGTAATACTCACCACTGGCAATTCCTAAAAGTAGACAAAATGGTTTTACCATTTATTCTGTAATTACGTTTGAAATTAAACACACACGCTCAAAGAAAAACCCAATTCATATATGATACAAGAGCAGGTGGCCACAGATTTTTCTTGTGTGGTGTATTCCTGCATCCTTCCATTGTCTACTACCCTCTACTGTATATACAAGGGGTTAGCTGATTTGTGTGTTTTCTGTGAAATGTTGAAGTTATGTAACATTCTTGTTTATCATAGCACCAGAGAGTGGCAACTTGTTGCATGTTGTGTGGACATGTAAGTAAGGATTTCACTGTACTCGGCACACATGACAATATCAGTACAACTAATGCAATACAGAATTCCTTCATCCTATCATTGCCTCATCAGGACTGACTTAAAAGAAGTTATAAGGTTGGAACAATAAGGTGATGAAGAACTATTTTCATAACCAAAATTGGCAGTGAGGTATATGTAGGGTAAATACAAGTTTATAAGAGTCTGGTACAACAGGTATGACACTTTCTAGAAAGGGTGAAGAGAAAGATGTGATGCTCCTCTCCATCGCCCTCAGTATTGCATATCGTTATGATATTTGCAGTGCTGTGAAAGCCAGAATGTCAGGCATAACTGAGGCATTTGTTAATGGAAGACCTAGAAATTGAGGCTTTGCAAAGTCAACTGAATTACTTACATTACGCATGTCTACATTTGTGTGCACCTAAACCCTATCTGTCATCCCTTACTATCTAGAGGCACTCACCAGCAAACACCTCCTCCATATCTAGTTCCTGCAGTGGGTCAAAGTATCCCCAAGGTTTAACAAAATGTTCTATCACATCAAGGTGAGGACCACCAAGTTGATTTAAAGGGTCTAGACTCACCGCTTGCTTGCAATTTTGATAGATGGGATTGCACAGTATTGGGCACCTGAGTACTGCGTCTGCACTGTTTGTCTTCTTGATCTCTAGCACACACTACAGTGGTTTATGTCTTAGTGTTACATTGTTGAATTCTAGCATATTGGATGGTGTACCATCCATTTATGCTGTTGTTCTGTATTTTTATTTTTGTTTTGATACTGTATTTGGTGTTACTTGGTGATGTAAAAACGTTGTCATTTTGTATATTTTTAGACACTCTGCTAATTTGAAAATTGACCACGTAATTGTGGCCGTATTATTTTCATTGTCATAGTGCCGCCATCACAAGATGGCAGCAGTGCTGATCTGTGAGTGTACAAGTTTCTGCATAGTCAAATAAAAATGTGTGCCTGCAAAAAGCTTTCTTTTTGTTATATAAGACTTTGCTGCTTTACTGACTAGGCTTCTAGATTGTGTATTGGGCTTTAGTAATTTGGTTGGTTGCTTTCCTGGTTTTTACCTCGAATCGTTTAAGACTTAAATTATCTTATTTTTCTCTCCTGTACCCTTCACTTTCTTGGCACAACATACATAATAATAATTAAGAATTTGTACCTTCTAATCTGAGGTCGTGGTTCATTTTCCAGAATGGAATGAGCTTACTCTCTGCAGATGAGGGAAATGCATGACCCAAGTGGAAACGTTTAGACATCCTGGGCTCTGGTTCATATGTAAGATGAAGTGACTGCATGATTCAAAAATCACTCTTACAAATGATGGTGTTGCAAAAATAAAGTTATTTTAAATAAAGGTCATTTTACCAGTTTACATCTCCATCATTGAGTAGGAGTTATGAGTATTGAATGAAAGTCTAACACTGGGCTGACTCGCCTGATGTTCTTGATGTATCTTGACTTCGAGGAGTAGACCTACTACCTCTCTGGATTGAAAAGGGACAATTCAGACTAGTTTTGGGAATCAAGTGAAGAGAGAGTGAGAGAGAGAGAGAGTGAGTATGTTATACTTTTTCCTCAGTCAATGGTTACTACAAGTAATGTGTGGAAATAGGTGTATGGAGAAGCTATATTAAAACAGATGTACATTTGAAACAAAATTGTGTTTTACAAAGGTTTCAAACATAGATTGTAGAACTCCCTGAAAATATTTCAAACAGTAACTGAATAGCCACATGCAAATTGACAAATGACATTGAGTACATTTTTAAAACTACTACAAATGACTCGGACAAATTCCCAAAGTGAGTACAGCAGTTTATATTTGGAGTATCATGCTTCATTACGCAGTAAATAAATTGATCTCGTCTGTACTGTCACATCTTAACCGTTTCTCATTCTCTTTCCCTTCAGATAAACTCTGTCCTTTTAAGTGACACATCAACAGCTGTATGGGGCTGAAATCTAAAGAGGAAAAATGAATATTTGATTCTCAGAACATAACCACATTTATTTGTAGAATGCGGTGTTTTTGCCGCATTTTGGTAACACATTTACTACTACGGAAATCGGAGGTACAAATACAGTCAAGCGTGAAGGAACACAAGTAACTACGAAACATGCAACATTTACTCAAAGGGTTTTACACCTTACCATTGCCTATTGCAGTTTAAATAATTTTACAAAATAAGTATTTTGGGGATTCATTAACTGAATGTATGACAATGTCATTGGGACATTTTTCAAGGATGAGGAATACCATTTGTACTTCAGAGCAGGTCATCCACTGGGAGATCAGCATGTTCAGGCCCAGACAGTACTTGGATGGGAGACCACCAGAGAAAAGAGTGAGTTGCTGCTGGAAGAGGTGTTAGCAAGGCCAGCAGGGGACGCTTAGAGTGCATGGATCCCAATTCTCCAGTGCAGTCCTTTGGATGAGACATAAAACTGAGGTCCCAACTCTCTGTGGCCATTCAAGATCTCTGGGCATCTTTCGAAAAGGAGCAGGGTGTTTCCTGATGTCCTGGCTACATTGTCCATTACAGCCTGGCCATTCTACCCCCCTAATTATCTCCTGTCTCTTTCACCCTCTCACCACCTAATAGCTAATGTGTGGTGGGCAGGGCCGGATTAAGACCCTTAGATGCCCTAAGCACTAAGTAATTTTGGTGCCCCCTTACACTATTAATTCAAAATATTAAAACAATAACAAACTAGAAAATAAAATTTTATTTTTATCGAAAATTCAAAATTAAGCAAAACATACTTATAGTAAGAAGGAAAATAATATTTATTTTTGTATGCTTCATTTTATTTTTATCTTAATAATTTTCTCCTACTTTTTTTCCTTGTAAACTCTTTGATTAGATCTTCATAATCAATCTTATGTAACACATCTGCTTCTATACATAATATAGATAAGGCATCCAGCCTGCCTTGATGCATAGTTGTTCTGAGGGGATTTTATATTTCAACCGAGAAAATGAGCGCTCAGCTGAGCAGTTTGTGACCATTAATGTTAAAAATATGCAAAAGGCAATGTCTACCTTTGGAAAAGCACACTCAATATTGTCTTCTAAAATTATTTTATAAAGTTCTGCATAACTGAATCTTGTTTTTACATTTTCTGTTGCACTGAACTTATTACGCACATATAAATGAAACTGCTGAAGTTCAGCTGAGAAATTACTGTTGAAGTCCTCTGGGTAAGCATCAATCAGCTTTTCACAGTACTTAGAATACCTTTCGACATTAGTAGATGATGAAGTGACATATGGCAGATCACGCAGAAAAGAAAATCTCTCAGCTATTTCTGTGTATATCTCTCCTCTCCTTTTCATCTCAGTTTCAAGTTTGTCAACAATTATGCAAAAGGTGCTGATATGAAATTTATCTCTGGACTACAAATTATCCAATCTCCTGCCAAAACCTGTAGAAATTGACTTTAACCCCAAAATTGATTTAAAAATAAATTTTGTGCGGCACTGCTTTTCGATAAAGATCTGATTGCGTTTTTGTCATTAAAGAATTCTGGCACTCACCTCCAGTTCGCCCTCGTGTTTTTTTTAATTGTTTGAGAAAAACATAATTAAAAAAACACAACGTTAAAAATAAAAATAAATTAACAAACAATAAAGACTCACTGATGTGCTTGTCTTGCGGTCTTGTATGCATGTTATCATTTAGTTGACGCTCAAAACCAGTGAACTCTATTTAATTTGAAAAGCAACAGGGGCGCAGTGCTGCTCAAACATGAAGAATGCTGGCAGTCACCTGCTATATACAGTAATCCCTCCTCGATCGTGGGGGTTGCGTTCCAGAACCCCCCGCGATAGGTGAAAATCTACGAAGTAGAAACTATATGTTTGTATGGTTATTTTTATATATTTTAAGCCCTTAGAAACTCTCCCACACTGTTTAGAAATATTCTCCGCACAGTTATACAGTAAACCCTTGTTTATCGCGGTTAATCCGCTCCAGACAGATAAATGAATTTCCACGAAGTAGTATTCGTTATTTATAAATCTAATATTTTCGCAGTTAGAGCATAGAAAACCTGTTTATGACCTTCTAAATACGTTTTTTAACATTATCTGAGCCCTCTAGACATGAAATAACACCCTTTAGTCAAAAGTTTAAACTGTGCTCCATGACAAGACAGAGATGACAGTTCTTTCTCACAATTAAAAGAATGCAAACATATCTTCCTCTTCAAACGAGTGCCGTCAGGAGCAGCGAATGTCAGAGAGAGAGAGAAAAGTAAACAAGCAAAAATCAATAGGGCTGTTGGGCTTTTAAGTATGGGAAGCACCAGCAATAAAGCGGCCACAATGAAGGGATCAATGTGAAGGTAGTCTCAGCATTTTTTAGAGGAGTGTCCGTATCCTCTAGGCCAGTGTGCGTACAGCCCCTCTGCTCACTCCCCCTCCGTCAGGAGTAGAGAATGTCAGAGAGAGTGAGAGAGACAGAGAAAAGCAAACAATCAAAAATCAATACGTGCTGTTAGAGCTTTTAGTGTGTGAAGCACTGCACGGGAAGCATATTGTATATCATTGAGGAGTTTTATTTAATACGTAATACGTGCTCTGATTGGGTAGTTTCTCAGCCATCCGCCAATAGCGTCCCTTGTATGAAATCAACTGGGCAAACAAACTGAGGAAGCATGTACCATAAATTAAAAGACCCATTGTCCGCAGAAATCCGTGAACCAGTGAAAAATCTGTGATATATATTTAGATATGCTTACATTTAAAATCCATGATGGAGTGAAGCCGATATAGCGAGGGATCACTGTACTAACTATGCTGTTAAAAGCATTTGATCCTAGAAAGTGCTAAAATCATCAGAACTACTCTGGGCATCTCTCTTGTAGGAGGATTCATGTTGCTGAACTGCTCCCATCGTTTGTGCATAAGCAGCTAAGCAGCTGTCTTTCTTAGGAGGTTTCCTTTTGCCGGTGTGCTGGCCTCGCTTGTGTATCCTTGTAGCTGGAAACCGCTCAAATATAAAGAATGCTGGCAGTCACCTCCAGTGCGCCCTCTGGTGGTCGTTCCAAGTGTCCACTGGATGATAACATGCATGCAAGACCGCAAGATCACCCCCCACCCTACCCAGAAGGGGGTGGGTTATGGCTGATTTCACCCTACAGTATTTTTAGTCAACCAATGAGGAACATGTGTACCAAGTTTCATGAAAATCACTCCAGCCGTTCGGGGATGATGCTGAAACATACATACACACGTTGACTTTTATTTATATAGATAATGATTACAATCAAGTGAGTTAAATTTGTAAACAATATGCAATTATTCAGTGTATTTGATAAATCCCGCGTCATGGATGTGAACATGAAAAATAAGGCAAACAACACAGAAACCATGGCACTGCTATGATGCTGTGTCCCACCATTTTCCAAAACTGAGCAGAAAAGTGTGTACTGAGGCTGCCATGAAAATGTGGGTAGCTTTATGCCAAGTTTAGTTTTTATACATCTTGATGTGATTGTAAAAATGGGCGTACACAACATTTTTGTTCATATGCAACGTTTATACATGAGACCCCAGGATTGTATAGCATTAATTCTGATAATGGCATATGAACGTAGACAGACTAGACAGACAAACTGCCTCTATACTGCAACTGCAACCTATAGTCCGGTATTTAGAGTTCTACTGTAACTTGGCACAGATAAATTGTATTATGATGCCAAGTCTTTATGAATGATGTGCAATGTTTTGTGGAGTTATTGCTTTGTTGTTGTTTTTGGGTTCAAGTGGAGGATTCTTCATGCGTTGGAGTGCTCTCTTCTCCTTTACTACGTGAACCTTGTCAGTGCTGTGCTGCTGCTTCCTCAGCCTGCCTTCTGCAGTCTTATGCCACTTTATAGGGAAAAGGCGTTACTCACTTTGGCCCAAGAGTTTAGATGCTGAAGTTCCCAGCTTTGGCTTGACAGGCTGGGTCTCAGATTCAGGATCACAAAGAGAGGAGAATTCCACCTTTTCAGCTCCTCATAGAGAGTGTGGCTCCCGACTTCTTAAATTTCAAAAGGGTCATTTTGCATACCCCTGGACAGAATCCCCAAGGAGTTTAGTGAGAGTCCAACGAATATCCCAGAGAGCTTCTTCCTTCTACTTCTGTTAACTTGCCATTCTCTGCCTCTCTTTTCTTTTCCCATTTGAGTGATGGGGAGCAGGTGATTTTAAAGGAAGGTTGAACCTTCTCCTGATTGGATTAAAGTAACTTCCAGTTATTAAATCAATATCTTCTAATAGGTGAGTTCTTTTGTCCATCTTAGCTGTCATACCTTGAATAATAACCTATAGGTCTTTGTCCTTGCTTGAGTCCATTTTGCACCTTCTTGCTCAAGTGGTCTACAAAGAGGCCTCTGGAGAGTTGTTGGTGCAACTCTGATTTACACCTTTGTTATCAGATGAAGTTAAGGCAGATTCTGGAACAAACTGGAGTTCAGTCAGTGAGCTTGGGCTGCAAGTGAGGGAAGGTGCGACCCTGATAAATCTGCCTTCTTTACAGGCCTGATGTGCCACTAAAGCCTGTCAGAATGGACAATGCCCACTTTGCACTACAACCACCACACAAATCAGCTTAACTCATCATTTACAAAATTTAGGATACTGTAGACTCATAAAAAAGCATGGCAAGTTACTTATTTGAAAAATGCAGTGGCCAAGATATACAAACCATTTTGAGTGGTGCCCTGTGGCTTGTGAGGCCAACATTTTCTTGATTGTTTTGTCTTTGTATTGATGGAGGAATCAGTGGGGCAACAGCAAAATCAAAGAGCAGTCACCATCCCAATCTGAAAACACAATTTTTCCAAAATGCAAACAAAGTTGAGCAATAATTAACATATTATATTCATATCTACTAAAACTGTCTCATCTACATCATACCAGTGTACCACAAGGTATTGAGGCAGTAATACAACCTTTCCAGGAGAGACAAAACACCTTACCAAATAAATATGCTGCATTTTTCCCTGTTGTTGATTGTGATGTTTGAATCAGTTCTTAGTTTGCTGTCTAAGTTTGTCTTTGAACGAAGTTGCCCATCTTTCTAAAAGTTTTGCTGATGTACTTTCTCCAAATAGCATGACAAAGTCTTGCTCAATCCGTAGGAACTACAATTATTTGAAAATTAGACTTCAATACAAACAATTACTGGAATGGGTTTTTAAAACCATATTTAAATGAAAACCTCATATCAATCCTAATATTTAAATCAATGGAAACCAGGTAGAAAATCACAACATTCATCATCACCATCACGGAGCATCTCTAGTCAATAACTAAATTAAAATTTAATTCAGAGCTTTGGAGTTTCTTCATTTAAACGTCATAAAGGAAATTGCCACTTTCCATTGTTCTTCATTCAAGTCAGGTTTAGAAATGGAACAAGGCTCATGTGCCGAAGTTGGCCATCCTGTACACAACTAGCACGCTAGTCTTCTATCTTTAGCGGCTGCTTTTCTTTGTGTGGTCTTGAGACACCAGGCCAAATAGCCCAACTCGGGTCATAATAGTGCTCCCTGAGAAAAGTTAACATAGTTAAATAAGTGTACTTTGTATAAATCCAAGACCCCAGACTTCCTGTAAAAAAACAAATAACTTGTGAGTAGTGTTGATGGGTGAATTTGCTGCATTTGCATTCTCCCTCGTTCGCCAAATTTTTTACAGAACCCCGTAATGCTTTGTGAGGCCAGTGTGACATCCCCCGGAGCTGTGACAGCCAACATTGGATGGAAGCGCCCCCCAGGGTATGTAATGCTGATTATTTGCATTACAGACTCTGTGGGATTTAGTTAGTGGTAGCACAGATGAGTAAATAATGCAGTTTCTCAAATTTTTATTTTTATGAAACATATACAGTGTGATGCGTGAGTCAAAGTCTTGCACCCAAAAGACAAGGCTGAGTCTCATGGCTTAAAGAAAACTTGAAATAACTTTTATTCAACTCAAAACAGGAACTGCAAGGGTATTTATTGAAGCAGGAGCCACTCTACTGTACACAGTACTGTACTGTGCCAGTGGCCGGATTATACTGTTCCCGGAATCATCTAACGGCTGACAGATGTATTACGCAGGGAGGCGGTTTGCTTGCAATTGCCTCAGTGGCGCTGTCAGACCCACGGTTGCCTCAGCAATGGATTAGCATCCCTCAACAGACATGTTAATCGCATTTCGGTATGCAACCCATTTGGGGAGGGTCTCAAAAGAGCTCAAAAATCTCAGACCCCCACCCCCCCTTTAGCTTTGTACACACTGGTATGGACAATAGCAAATCATTAAGCAAAAGCAATCAGGCGCGAGTGAACATGAGTGTTGACAAGTGCAGCTCTGAGATTTCTGGGAACATCACAATGAAACAGCTGCAAGGTAATAAACCACAGAGTGAGCCAGGTATCCACATTGTTCTGCCTGTAGAACCACTGAAGCACTGGTCATGGTCAATCATCAGAGTAAACCACCGACCCCATAAGCCACCACTGTCTACTTAATTTCTAAACATTGGTCAAGTAATTGCCTTCCCTAGAAAGTAGTTTCCTGCTGAGAAACGTGATGTGGTGTTCTTTCCCATCGAAACATAGGGAATGCACCGTCCCCAAACTGAAAGCACTTGCATCTGTCTGCAGAACAAATTCCTTTGAAAAGTCTGGATCCCGTGGAACTGGGAAAGGGGATAAAGTGGCCTTTAAGTCTGAGCAGGCCCAGACATTGGTCCAGATAATACTACAGTTCTGCCTGCCTTTAGTCAAGTCCGTGAGAGGGGCAGCCCAATGTGCAAAATTAGGAATAACCCTCCTGTAGGAACCTACAAGCCCAAGGAATGTAGAAATCTGCCTCTATGTTTTGCATCGTGGATATGCAAGCACCTCTCCCACCTTGTCTATCTGAAGATTGAGCAGACCATTCCCATTGGAATATCCCAAATAAAGGGGTTTCCGACGTACCCAATCTACACTTCTTAGGGATAGCCATCAACCCTGCCTGCCTCAAACTGTCAAGTACTACCCGCAGGAGGTTGAGATGAGATCTCCAGTCTTTACTGAAAATGACACACAGAATCTGGTCCATCATTTGCTGAAAAGTCAACGGAACCCCACTGAGCCTGAAAGGGAACCTGGTGAATTCTTGCAGCTGGACTCCTACAGTGGCTCCTGCCAATTCCCCTTTTTGTGATATCCAGGATGGAAATGTATGAAACTTGGAAATCTAATTCAAGTACCTGAAATCTATACAAAACCGAACCAAGCCATCCAGTTTTGAGACTAAAAAAATTGGATTCTGGCGCTTGCTTTTACTTTCCCGGATTACACCCAACTTGAGCATTTGCTTCACCTATCACCTTCCTCGTTGCCTCTGGAAGGCGATACGTGGGCACATATACTGTAATGCCGGGCTCAGTTACGATCTTGTGTTCTGTAATTTCCGTCTGGCCGGGTAAGGCCAAAAAGGCATCAGAGCTCTCTTATGATCAGTGCCAGCAACTCTGCTTTCTGGGCATCTGTCAAATAATCTCCAATAGCGACCTCAGTGTGATGAACTGCTGTGGATGTGACTAAGGCCTCGTGCAGATCGTGCCATTTTTTCAGCATATTAATATGCAAAACATGTGCAGAGTTCCACTGACCAGGAAAATATATGACTACGTCTTTTTTTCTTTGATCTCATGGAGGCACGGTGGTGCATGGTCACCTTTTTGATAACAATAATTGGTCCAGTATATTTGGCAGATATAGTAGTTCCCTAGCCCTCAGGGACACTTTAAAGATGATTGCAGCATTATAATCCAGTCAAATCTAGTTCAGTTTGTCCTTTCCTGTTGAATTCAATGCATTTCCATGATTTCTTTGAACTCAAGGTGAAGTGAACACGGTGGAGTTCTCTCATCAATACTTGTGAGGAAGCTTTTTTGATAATTCTAAAATGACCTTAAGGCTACCTCCTATGAAATTAAATTTTAATAATCAGTACTTGCATGTCCACATTTTAAATAACACCAAAGGTAGCCAATTCCCCTTGCATACATCTGCCTCACATGTCTTGGCAGTGTTGTCCTATAACAGGCACATATACAAGTTTAGCAATTACTGGGATTGGTAAGTGTTTGTTTTACATGAATATACTGTCAAAAGATAACTTACTCATGAGTCTCTGTCATTTATGCAGTAATAATATTGACAATCTGTCATCTTGTGCCATTCATCTTCTGTGTGTACTCCTTGATTATGTGATTTCTGTGGTGTTTTTCTGCAGTTTGCTCTCAATCAGATATGGAAAAAAATATGCAGTAAAAATTGACATCCAGCAATTACAAGCAAAGGTGCTGAATTAGGGTTCATCTATTACTTTCGGAACAGATGCTTCTTTTTACAATTACCTTGGGAGTCTCTTCATATTAATGAAACACTTGCCTTTAATGTTGTAATACTAAATTAAATTTATTGTCTCATATGTTAAACAATTTAACAAATACAGTGCAAAAATGTCCAATACACATTTAGAATATTGTCGAGTTAATTACAAGTCCAGTGTCATTGTCATCAAGCATTCTCTGTCTTTTACTTGCATGACCTTCAATACAGCCAATGATGAGAGTGTCGTCTGAGTTGACTGATCCAAGGAATAACACACTGAGGTGTTTGGGGAAACCTCTGTACACTAGAAGTCACTTACTATGGAAATAAGTACCATACAAATACATCACTTGAAAAAATGATGTATTTTAAATAAAAGGAAATGGATTTTCAATTAACATACAGTATATTTTTAAAGTAATTTGTATTTCAAGCAAAATGAATCTTAATCTGAGAATTAACTTTAAAAACAAAAATATACAAGAAAAATATTGAAGGTAAAACAGTCAAACCAATAAATGTGCTGAGAAAGACAAAACATGTGTGTTGTACTGTAGTTGTGGAGTTAATATGTAAAACACTTGTACTCATTTTACCCCTTTTAAATTTACAACTTCAAATGAATTAGTTACCATTTTCAACTTACCTAAATCTGCCTCAGCCATTAGCTCTAAAATATCATCATCTGCATTTCGAAGTATTTCTTCAGATACATCTTCATAAACTTTCGCTCCAGATTTATCATGAACTTTTAGCTTACTTAGTCCCTCATATATATTAAATTTGATGAAAGCTACATAAAGGGGGCAATTGGGCAAACATTACCAATTGTATCAAAGAAAAGTGACAAAATTATTTTATCGGAAAAAAAACAAATAAGAAAAATTATATGGTCAGAAACAGAATATCTTATTTTAAATTAAGCACTAATTAACAAATACTACCTTGTTTCAGGAAGTTGTTGAATGTCAAATCAGTGATGTTGCTGTATTTTTGTCCTTTTCCAATATTGTTCTGCATACATTCTCATTAAAGACATTCAGGCCCCAACACTCACAACTGTACACAGTACAGTAGTTTTTTTTTCACAATGCACAATTCATGTGAAAAAATATCATTTATTTAAATATTTTGTAATAAAATTTGTACTGACAACCTATTTTTGGCAATGTAAACTGACCATAAAATTATTATTTCATGGACACAGTTTAGTAGGACTTTGTCACCATGCATTTTCAAAAAAAAGAAAGAAAAAAAAACTTCACTTTTTACTGGCAGATCTTGTTTTTTAAACATAAAGAGATGCAAAAAATGCTTCCATAACACTTGTGTCTTTTCCTTAGACAGTATCAAATGATTGACCTGTGGCACTTTACCCTGGGTGTATGTCACAGACTGTAAACAGAGTTTTATCAATTTGATGTTTGTGTGCTTTGCTGAAGGACGTTTTGTAATTACACATCTGAAATCAAGCAGACCACCTGCCTGCCTGCCATGCAAGAAGCTAATTGGAGTGCCAAATACATTCAATGTGGTTTATGTTGCCAGAGAATGAGCTTGCTAATGTAATTTTGCAATTATAACTCAATCAGCGCCAATGCTAGCTTATTTTGTGCCCGATGCCAATCTTCTTAGTGCGCCAACTATTTGGGAGCTAACCCGTGTGGCTTGCTCCCCCCAACCATTATGATCTGCACCCCACATGAATGCCTAATTTGCCCTAATGGTGGCGCTGGCCCTGAATTCAGCCTCTTCATAATTACTAAAACATGTAGTCTGCAAAATCACATCATCTTAAGTTAGAGTTTATTAAGGGGTGCCGAGTTTGATACATTTTAACCCAGAAAACACTTTCACAATTTTAATACTTACCATGCATTCATTATTAAAACAGATCAGTATTTTCCATTATACATAGTTACTATATATAAAATCATCATGAATCCATTCAAATCCAAATTATGATTTCACATGAATGAACACTTTCCTGATGCAACCAAAGAAATTGAATTTTAAAAATATAACAATATTACAAAGTGTTCTTTTTTAGTTTACTATTCAAGTGCATGGAAAGTAGAAAAAAAACCTTTTAATACTTATCTTCTCAATAGCTGCTAAAGTTATAGCTTTTGAAATACAACGCAGCAAAAATTGCAACCAACTGACCACAAAACACGTGTCTTTGATTTGCCGACAGTTGAAAGGCAGGCTGTAGAGGCAGAGTTTCCGAGTTCTGAGTAGTAACAGCTACACTTCTGACACTTTAACAGCAATGAAACTGGAATAACACCCAAGGTGCCAAAAATATTTACAATATTATTTTAACACTGAATTACAATGTAGTATTTTTCTGGATTTAAAATGTATAGATATTAATTTCAGCACTACACACACTGTATTGATTTTCAGGGGATAAAACACATACAGTGGAACCTCGGTTCACGACCATAATTCATTCCAAAACTCTGGTCATAAACCGATTTGGTCATGAACTGAACTAATTTCCCCCATAGGATTGTATGTAAATACAATTAATCCGTTCCAGACCGTACGAACTGTATGTAAATATATTTATTTTTAAAGATTTTTAAGCACAAATATAGTTAACTATACCATAGAATGCACAGCGTAATAGTAAACTAAATATAAAAACATTGAATAACACTGAGAAAACCTTGAACAACAGAGAAAACTAACACTGCAAGAGTTTGCGCTGTAGCGCTATGAACCGCTCGCTAAAAACACTTTTTTTAATGAGTTTTAAGCACAGGGAAAAAAATGAACATTTGAAAAATCCATAATTTAATAAACGACCAAGAAAAGTAACATTGCAACAATGCACGCTACGAACCGATCGCTGTAAACAGAAGTGAAGTGGAGGTTAAAATCCAATAGAAAAAAAGTCTTCATTAAATACGAGGTTAAAACAATGCTCAGATCTGTCTCTTTAAAAACAAGCCTTATGCGTCCAGCCATCTCTCTCTCATGCGCACATCTGTGTGTGTGTCTCTCTTACGCGCACGTCTGTGTGTGTGTCTCTCTCTCTCGCTGCACAGGGAATGCACAGGAAGAGACTAAACGTGCAGAAATCATCGGTGTGCACAAACCGAAAGGGAAACTGGTTTGTTCGTATACTGAGTCTGTGGTCATGAACAGATGCAAAAGTTTGGCGAACTTTTTGGTCATAAACCGATTTGTACGTGTTCCGAGACATTAGTGAACCGAGGTTCCACTGTATACATTTGAGAATCACTCAAAGCCCTGTGACAGCAATAGTGTAGGAACACATGTACATCACAAAATAGTAAATTAGTAATAGACTTTGTCAATTGAGAACAATTAATAATGTTATACTATTTCCGCATCACTATAGGCACTGTATTACATTTTAGTGATTTTTAGGGTTCAGCACCCCTACATTTGAGTATAACTCCATTAGCGTACAATGCACATTTAGAAATTGTAGTTTCCGAATAAAATTTCACTGTTTCAAGCAATTACTAATGTGATATAAAAGCTGCATCACAATAGTTACAGTAATTGCACTACAGAGTTTTTCAGGTTTGAAAACACCTTTAACATATTTAACTCTATCATTACCTGTATTAGTATTCAAAGTAGTTTCTTCCAAAACAAAGTATACTATGTGACATTATTTTATTGTGTGTTTTGTGTGACTTACCAAGTTTGTTTACTTGCTTGGTATACTCTAGTTCGGGAGGCAAATCTGCTCCCACAGTTTATGATTAGAACACACTTGGATTCATACACAAGCACATACAGTAAGAGGTCCTAGCCAGACAATGACTTGAGTGATGTCAATTGTCAGTCACTCTTAGTACTTTTACTACATATAATAACTTACTATCAGCAGCACTAATAAACATACTGGTGTCCTCTTGATGTTTTTAATTTTATGCCACTTACCGAGCACTAGTCGAGGATTGTTTAAGCTAGTGCATGCGGAGGCAGGGAATTTAGGACAGGCTAGGTTTAGAGCTGTACATGGAGGAACAAACAATAGTGTAAAAATAAAAATGCATACACAAATTATAATGGCGGGAGACTTTAACTGTGTTTTAAATCCAAACCTGGATAAGTCTTCAGTCCATAGGGCCAATAACATCTAGCACTGCAAAAAAAAATTAACACAGTTTGTAATTGATTGTAACTTATCAGACCCCTGGAGATTTCTAAATCCAAAGTCAAGAGCATATTCCTTCTTCTTACCAGTACATCACTGTTACTCAAGAATTTTAATAACAATTTTTTTCCCACGGTCAAATCTTGGAAGTACAATGCTATTGTTATTTTCAACCATGCCTGTCCTCTTATGGAGCTCAAATTTCTATGCTCACATACTCGTCTCACAGATGGTGTCTTAACTCCCTGCTATTAGCTGACGTGAACTGAATAGAATTTATATTCAAGCAAATTAATTTTGAATGCATTTTTAAGAGGACAGATTATTTCATATCTCTCCCACAAAAATAAATTGGAAACCAAAAAGACATCAGAGTTAATCAGTTAAATTACCAGCATATATCGAGAACATGCCAGGTTCCCAAATAAGGCCCTTTATAGCATAAAACAGGCTTTGCAATCAGAACTCAACCTCTTGACAGCAAAGGAAATGAAGCAACTCATTTTTAACATGCGCTATCATTACTATGAACACAGAGAGAAGGCTAATAAGATCTTAGCTCACCAAATCCAAAAGTAGGAAGTTTACAATGTAATACCAGTAATTACCAACACAGATGGAGACAAAACCATTGACCTTAAAATATAATGCACACATTTAGAGACTACTATAATTCCTTATACAGGTAGTCCCCAGGTTACGGACATCCGACCTACGACTTAAGAACAAGGCCGCAGCTGTGACGCATGCACCTCATTAACTGCCGCTCCATCATCTTTGGCCTGGGGACGCTGCAAGCAGTGGCTGGAGGGGGGCGATTTCGTTGCTCGCGCAGTGTAGTGTCCCTCAAGCGAGCAAGCGAGAGGTGACCCGTGGTCCATAGTCACTGGAGCCACAACTATTGCTCATTTGCAGGACGGAGGCTTAATGGGGCGGTTCACTGTCTGCTCACTATGCCGCTGCAGCTATTGCTCCTGACTAGACACAGGCTGGATGGAGCGGTGGGGGGCGTTTCAATGCCCGCCCACTACACACGTCTGCCCGTTTTTGGTGGGTGGCTGGTAAAGCTGCAAGCGGTGACCCAGTTGTGGCTGAACGGAGGCCATTGAGAGTGAACGGGGTGGCAGGGGGTAGCATTGTAGTGTGCTTCGGGTGGCTGCCTGTTGAATGGGGGTGGTGGTGGGTGATTCACTACACGCCTTTAGCTGCACCGTGCTCGTTCTCAGTGGGCGGACGCACACTGCAAGCTACATACTGTAGTGGAGGTGACTGTGTGGTGGGTGGGTGGTGAACCGCCCCTCGCTACCCCCATTCATTCTCAATAGCAAGCCTGCTTGTACTGTTACGTACATAAGCAGGAAGTTGTCTCTTGTCAGTACATGAGACGTGGTAACGAGGGATGCCTGCCTGCTGCGATAGCTGTGCAGAGCTGTGCAGAAGAGCACATCTTAACCTTTTGTCTTCCCCCTTCAAGAATGTCTCTGAAACACAAATCTAATGCAAGTGCTGGTAATACAGTAAAGAAGAGAAAAACCATCACCTTGAAAATAAAGTAGAAATAATAAAAAAGTCAGAGAGAGGTGAAACTCCATCATTCATTGGCAGAGCACTTGGTTACAGTCGGTCAACAATAGCATTTATTAAAATAATGTACCTGTTCTGAGTTACATACAAATTCAACTTAAGTACAAACCTACAGTCCCTATCTCGTACGTATTCCTGTATTCTCCTCAGTTTAGAGAAGACAACACACAATCTATTGCATTTTTTGATGCATTAGAGATGCCACAGCTATAAAGAGTATACTATAAAGAGTGGGACAGCAGCAGGCCCCAATGTCTACCCTGCCAAATTTTAATTTCAATTAAGTCGGCTCCCCTTTTATTAGCAACATTTATAGAATTCAGAGACAATAAAATTCTACCTCAAACTTTTCGCCAAGCATTAATTACCATCTTTCCTAAGAAAAATAAGGACTTATTCCAATGTGCATCATACAGACCAATCTCACTTCTGAATAGTGATGTTAAGATACTCTCCAAAGTTCTAGCTTGAAGGACTGAGAAAGCACTAGAAAGTAATATCACAAGACCAAACCGGATTTATTAAAGGCAGACACTTATCTTCCAATCTTAGATACTTGTTTAATGTAAAATATTCACCCAGAAAGTCTAATACCCCAGAGATCTTATTATCTCTGGATGCAGAAGAAGCATTTGATATGGTTGAATGGGACTACCTGTTCACTACTTTGCACACATTTGGATTTGGCCCTGTGATATCCCATGTAGTGGGAAAGTGGCCCCAGCCTACACTCTGGACATCTGATAGTTTATGAACCAAACAGGATCAGCAGAGAGATGAGACACAGACTGAAATTGAAGGGTGAATGGTACAAGTTTATTTACAAGAGTGCTGTACAACAAAAATGCAATAGTGTCAGGTGAGCTTTGAGGCACAGTCTTTCAGCACTGACACTCCTTCAAAAATGAATAAAAACAAAAGGAAAAATATGGTGTGGTTACAAAAACAGTGCACTCCTACAAAAACTAAAACACACACACTACAAAAATAAAGGTAGTCTTCTTTCCTTAACTCGGGTTCAAGAAGCTCCTCCAATGGAAAAGGAAAAAAGAAAAAGAAAAAAAAACAAGTGTGTGAAAATACAAAAAGAAAAAACAATTGCACCAAACCCAAAATCAAAACAAATCCCAATGCCAAATTAGTATACACAGTATACTGTACACAGTATAGTATTAGTATACACAGTACTAAAACTCGCGGGGGTTATGCTCCTAGAGCACCTGCGAATTGTGAAAAACCGCAAATTTTGGATGTGGTTAAAAAAATGCCTATTTTTATAGTTTAAACCCTAAATATGCCCCCAAAACAATTTAATTTAATTTCAAACTCAGCTTATTACATTACCTAAAAATAAAAAATATAAAGGTAAACCTGTTTACTGTACTGCTGTGTCTCCTGCAGTGCTAGAATGTAAAATACCAATGTTACCGCTATATGTGCAGTAATTCATGCAAGAGCATTTTCATTGCCAGAAGCTTTAAAAGGTGCAGGGCGTTTCGACGGCATCTTGGGGCTTTAACCCTTAAACTGCCACATACTTGGGGGTTAATGCATCCCTGGATGCCAAATACTTTTTTGCTGCACTTTAAGTAAATGTCACAATTAACAAAGAAAAACTGAAATTTTAATAGAACACATTTTTTTTCCATGCAAAGATCATCACAATTACTGCAACACTGATCATTTTACACACTGCTAATGAACTGTAAAGACTATTTAAAAAACTACTGGAACAATATGTACAAAGTACCACTGACACCATGGGTGAAATTAAGTAAATCACTGAGCCAACTGCGCTTGAACTGGCAGCACGCAAACATACAGAGGTAAACGCTGACGCTGTCTCAATCCCAGAGACAGAGAGGCTGCAGTGTGTCACGTTTGGGTTACAGAATTACACAGAAACACAGGAGATTGTAGAGACAGGAACTTTATTCAAACACTTCAAACAAACATGTCTCTTTCAGAAGTAAAACGAGCTCAGTATGCAGTTAGTTATCGATTAAAGAATAGACAAACATCATAGGGGAGCACAACCCACAACAGGATCAGAGGATGTCTGGGGGAGGAGAGAGAAACAAAGCAATCAGCCAAAAAAGACAGCTGCTGTTCATGCTTTTAAGTCAGCTCCTGCATGCTCTCAAATGGCACTGGAAAACGACTATAGCTGGTTGTGGCAGTTTAAGGGAAAACGGAAAACACAAGAACACTCAGCTGGAGATGCATCACAGTCAATCAGCAGCAAGGAGAAATGAATAACGCTGTAGCAGTCTGGTGCTGCTAAGATTCACACCGTTGAGAAGATGGCGATTTATTGATTTTTGTAGTGGAGATTCCAGGGACGCACCCAGCCTTAACCCAACTTGCACACACTCACAAACAGAGACAAAAACAAAGCAATCTGGTAATCAAACAGCAAATAAAGAATGTAATGAAAACTACAATACCACCCCTGTTCCCCTTACAGCAATTACACATTAAATACAACAAAGGACAAACAAAACACATACAGTAAATCATGATGAAAATAGATAGTCCAGAGATCTGCACGTTGAATGGGAATGTAAAGATAGTCCTACTGCTAGTTCCTGAAATGGAGAAGACGGGTTCAGGAGCATCGCTTCTTTCTTTGCAGGATAGCCATAAATCCACTTACAGTCCTCATGTACACAGGCAGACAATGCAGACGCCAATCACGAAACGATCCAGGACAAAACGAATAAGTACAGGTAACCCAACAGAAGGCAGGCAGAGAGACAGGAACTTGAAACACAAATTACAAAAACTGTTTTTTTGCTTTTGGTCACCGGCCCCCTTTGTAATAGCCGCGCTGATATCCTTTGACCCCAATAGCCCCAGCACCCTCAGCAGAAGACCAATCAGAGCCACTGCAGGGACTGCTGGGGGTCACAGTTTCAAATTCTATTGGCTACTTTCACCATCTCAAGCCGTGTTTCCTCTACAGTTGCTTCCTGTTTTCTCTACAGTACAGTATTGCCACGAAAAAAGCCATAAAAATTGCCGAAGATATTTGCGGTTTCCGCTAATAATTATTAGATAGGTTCTAAGGAAAAATCCGTGAATGACTGAGGCCGCGAAGTCGCTCCACCAAAAATTATCACTAGAAAATATATAACTGTATGTACAAAAGAATATTTACAAAGCCATCAAAATCACAACTGCTTCTGCAATTGTTCAGTAGTGCTTACTCCTACCTCGCCTTTATGTCCACTGATGACCCCTGTTGGCCAGCAACTCCTTAAATATAACCGGCAAGATTATCCAGCCAATCAGCCACCCCGTCTACCCCAGTGCCTATCCAGGTAGGCACTAGCACGTTCATTCCATGAGCCGTGACACATCCCGAGCAACTTTGTATTTAAAATCGAACCCCTGCCAGTCACTTGCGTAAGTCCCCCCCAGGATGGCCAACGACTATGCTGAACTCAAAAACACCAGCTGCTGACTCACCAGTAAGTAAATTAATTTATTTACAATACAGGATCCCCATCTGGCGCCCTGCCCAGGGTTTGTTTCATGCCTTGCACCCTGTGTTGGCTGGGATTGGCTCCAGCTGTAGTGACCCTGTGACCCTGTCACTACCCGTGACCCTGTAGTTAGGATATAGCAGGTTGGATAATGGATGGATGGATCCCCATCTCTGACTCAGTTCTGTTTACATAAGCAAATGCTGGCTTTTTCTTTCAGGTCCGCCACAACTTAAACCACCTGCACTGGGCAAGCTGCGAGGACACCAGCATGTAAAACTGAACACGTGCGGAGGAACCTGTACTGGCCATTATACCATCTCAGGTACACAGGTGCCCAAACTCACTGTGCCTCACAGTGCTCACCCGTTAGATGGCCCCATGTTCCCGTGGCAGTGCCTTCAGCACACAAGCAGTAAGTGCTCTTCCTTTATGCTGCCATACTTTTAACCTTACAAGTACCGCTGCTCAGTTTAAGGCTTCTTAACTTAAATTTGGTAATGCACGGGGCCCAAACATATATACATGGATCAAACTACTCCAGAGTCCAGAAGCTTCAGTTTTTATTAACAACATTATTTTAGACTACTTCAAACTAGAATGTGGTACTAGACAAGGATGCCCCCTGTCACCACTGTTATTTCCAATCACCATTGAGCCACTGGCTGTTCACTTTCAAAATGCTTCTGAGATATATATATATAAAAATCAGATCCACAAAATACTGTGCCTGAAGTCCTAACAGAAACTAGCAGAATTTCAAAAGATATCTGGCCTCAAAATTAATTTGAATAAAACTGTGCTTTTTCCAGTGAACTCTCTAGCACAAAACATTACATTGGATGCCTTCCCTTTTATCATCATAGATCAGTTTAAATATGTTGGGGTAAACATCACAAGTAAACATAAAACTCTTTTTGCTGTCTGCATGGAAAAAATGTAAGATGTGCACAGATAGTCTACCCTCCATCCCACTTCAGCAGGAAGAATTAACACTGTCAAGATGAATATCTTTCTTAAGCTTCTTTTTCTTTTTCAAAGCATCCACATAATACATTAACAGATCACTTTTTAAGACATCAGATTCAATCATAACCTCATTTATTTGGAATTCAAAACTTCAAGGCAAGGCTCTACCTAACATTCAATTTTATTACTGGGCAGTAAATATACAAGCTATAAAAACCTGGACACAAATAGATGAACATACACAGGCTTGGTCTGCAATAGAAATAAAATCCTGCAGTACTTCTTTATATTCCTTGCTTTATGTTCCAGTAAATACAAGTTATCCCCAATATACTAATAACCCAAATGTCCTTCATTTACTCAGAATGTGGTACCAATGTAGGAAGCACTTCAAGATAGAGAAGCTTTTATCTATGGCACTTCTGCACAATAACCAACTTTTTCCACTCTCTCAAACATACACAGTTTTTAATGTTTGGAAAACGTACAGGAATAAATCACTTAGAGATTTGTACATTGTCACACACTTGCGCATGGGAAGCAGGTAAAGGATTAGAATGAGGGAAATTCCGTGCCAGACCAGAGAGGGGAGGAGTACATTAACCCTTTCTCTTCTTTTCCTGCATTTCTTGGGAAATTCCACTTGAGGCCGATGACATCACTTCCAGTTCTGGCCCAGAAGACATCGTTTCCACTTCCAACCTCGATGATGTCGCTTCCTCTGCCTCTCCTTAAATACTACCATTTTCCACCTATGTATCAGTTCCATTTTTAACTCCATAAAAACAGTTGCTTTACTTTGTCTGCAACATACTACAATATACGGGGCAGCTACCCCATACCTTTTTGAGTCTCCTTAATGTTCTTGTTGTGACAGTGGCATAGTTGGCAGGATGTTTGGCTTCCAGATGTCCCAGGAGCAGGACCAGTGAAATGGCGAGGTAGGACCAAAAAACCTATTTGGAGAGTACTGGACCCGAGTTGTCAGGAGGAGTGGTGCAAGCCTCATCCCAAAGAGTTATAACTTTCCAACATAAATCCCCAGGGTAGTGTTCAGTAAGGGCCCACAGAACTGAGATGATGGGGGAGACCCAGGGGACTTTTTATGGTCTCTCACAGGAGAGTGCCACCCTCTCCACCAAGGCAGAGCCCATGGCTAAATGTGGGGGTGCCCCAGACCAGCAGGTGCAAGTAATAAAACAGTGGAAATTTGACCCAAAGCGGCCAACCCACATGCAGGCTTTCTTACTTTGGGCTAGGATGGGGCGCTGGCTAAGGCCAGAAGAAAACAACGCCCACCAAAAAGTGGAGCAGGTCGCCTGCTACCTCTACCTCAGCCTTCCTAAACATCTTGCCCAACTGGTCTGGGGCCGATAAAATTCCAACATGCTTGAGCCTATGGAGCTCATCGAGTCAGTTAGAGCGGCCTCACAATCTGAGAAAACAGAACTGTCCCTTTGGCAAACCAGGACAGAACACCTCCTAACTTATTGGCCTATCTGTCACTGCCTGGAAGATAGTACCACAGTCCCCGGATTCACAGCCACGTCTGCTTCTTGGCAGCAAGGAGGAATGCAGGGTGATTATGGAGCAAGGGTGGTTTGACTCTGCCAGCAACATTTTTATTGTTGACTGGTGGTTTGATGCCTATCCGATATCCTGAGTGGATGACCACCTCAAAAGGCTAGGACAGATTGAATTTTTGACCTACCCTTGACATGAATAAGGGTTACTGGCAGGTGTCTTTAATGGACTCCGCCAAGGCTTAGCACCCCCTAGCAGGCACTGGCAGTATCGTGTTCTTCCATTTGGGTTACATGGGGCACCAGCAACCTCCCAGCATCTGTTGGATAAAGTGCTCCATCCTCATAATTCATATAGTGCTGGTCATTTATTCCAGCACATGGGAGAAATGCCTACAGCAAATCCAAGCAGTATTACCTAGGCAAGGCCAGACTTCGTATTTGGATTAAACAAACCCAAACATTTGGGCTACCTGGTGGGCCAGGGTACTATGAGGCCACAGTGTTCCAAAATTGATGTCATATTAAAATGGCCCCATCAAAGGACCAGGTGGCAAATGCAAGCCTTTCTCAGCTTATTGGGTTTCTACCACCAGTTTGCACCCTGGTTTTCTGAGAGAGCAGCGCCCTTAACTGATTTTACAAAGAAGAGGTTCCCGAAGAATGTGGTATTGAATGATAAGGCAGAAGCTGCATTTAGTGAGTTGAAACAGGCACTTACATCAGCATCTGTCTTGAAAGCTCCTTTTCTTTACCTTTCGTACTCCAGATGAACACTTCAGACTCAGGTCTTCGAACAAGGTACCAAGGCTTTTGTGATCAAATGGGTGATTACACAGCTGAGGTACTAACTCTTGGGCCTCGAGTTCACCTTTGTTACAGATCATGTACCTCTACAGTGGATGGCCTTACACAAAGAGTTGAACCCACGAATCACGAGGTGGTTTCTTGACCTTCAGCCGTATAAGTTCTCGCTCATTCATTGCTGTGTCTCTCTCCACGCCAACACCGACGCTCTTTATCGGGCTCACGACCTCTTGGTCAGGGATGGCTGACCCTATCGGTCTGGGCTTTGTGTGTGTGAGGGAGGGGGGGGGGGGCGGGGGGGTTGTGTCACGCATGTGTGCATGGGAGGAGGCAGCTAAAAGGCTCGAATGGAGGAAGTTCTTTGCCAGACCAGAGAGGGTGGATGGGATGGATGGAGTGCATTAACCCGTTCTCTTCTTTCCTTACAGACCGTTCTTGGGAAATTCGGCCTGGCCCAGAAGCCATCACTTCCACTTCCAACTCGACAATGTCACTTCCTCTGCCTCTCCTTAAATACCACCATTTTCCACCTATGCATCAGTTACATTTTGAACTACATAAAAATCAGTTGCTATACTTTGTCTGCAACCTACTACAATATTATTATTAACAATCTTCAGGACCAGATAATATTTACCCTCGGGTTCTTAAGGAGGTTCTTAAGGATCACTATGCTGTAAACGCAAATGAAGAGATGTCAGTCTTATGTATTGGCTTTTGGATTTCTAATAGAGAAGCCACATATGTTATATCATGAAGACTGAATCTGCTGTTCTGTACTCCTCACTCTTCAAGTTAATATTTTACTGTCTTCCTATGTTACCTGACTTCTCTGAACCTGGAAATTACTCTGCTCTATACCAGAGACCTTCATGCCTATATGATGTGACATTAACAAAGGTTAGAGAAATCCCTTTAACCTCAAAGAGTAAGTCGTCTCAGACTGGAAATATGGAAGACCATCCATAAATTGAGTTTAACGAGGAGTGCCACACCTTGCAAAGACAGTAAGTGCATAAATAAAGGAAGACCATATTTACAGGCCATCCATTAATCTTGCTAAAAATATTAATTGACTGATCACCAACTGACAAGCATATGAGATTTTGCTAGTGACAGGAAGCTTGAAACATTTTGAGCCTCAAAGAAAAACTGCACTACTGCCCAAAACCAGTAGATGGGACCAAGGCAAAGAAGAAGACCTCCTGAACAAACAAAGAAAGCACAATTTTTTTTCCCCACATGCTGGAGAAGCAGACCATGAAAGAAACAAAGCAGCTCCTACACCAGACCTTAAGTACACGTAATATGATTATATTATATTAATCGTAACATATTAGACAGAACAGCTATTATGTTATGGTGTCAATATAACTGAAATGTAATACCATTGTGAAGGATAAATTCTAGCTGTTATAATTTTATTCCTAAGTTCAGCATGAAAGTTCAGAGTAGCATCTCTCACACAGAAACTTAGTGTGCTTGGGGTAAGTCAGTGCAGACTAGCTGTGCATAAAGCAATACTCCAGTGTAAGTAATAGAAGCTTAATAACTAGCTAAAGGACTTGTCCATGTTAACCACATTAACAAGTAGATCAAATTCATATGTTATGTGCCTTTTTCAATAGGGTTAAAAAAGTTCAACTAAGCCTTCTCAATTTTATGTTTTATGTTGTTTGCTATTGTCCTTGGTCTATACATATCTAACTACATATATAAATATATATGCACATTGTTGTCAACAAACAAGCCTTGACACAACAAAAAAGGTTTGGGGCAGCCTCCTGTATAATTGGAAGTGGCTGCAAATGCAATAGTTGAGAAAATGATCTTTACTCATAGGGGTCCAAAACAGAACTGAACAGGTTAGCAAACATGATGGATATATATTGAAAAATAGGAAGAGAAGAGATCTTGGGACCAGAACTGGAAATGAGATCATCAGGCTGCAATTTTTCAGGATGTGGAAATGATGTCATTAGGAGGTCGGCTCTTCTGCCGGTCTATAAGTGACGTCTTCTTGGGCAGACCTTGAAGTGACATCATGGGAGTTAGGTGGAATTTCCCCACATTTGGTCTGCAAGTAGATAAGAGAAAAGATTAGTGCCGGGAATTACCTTCTTTTGAGCCCTTTAGCTGCCTACCATGCGCACATGTGTGATAACATCTACTATTATTTTTATGTAATTAGATAAAGTGTATTAATATATTCATAGTAGCAAGAGTGTATGGGTTATTTGTTGAAAAATAGTGTACTGTTTAATGTAGACTTTTATTCATAAAATGTACAGATCTCTTAATATTTGTGGTGTCCTGGATGGCTAGTGAAACAAAGACCCTTGTTAATTATTTTAATTAATTACCAGTATTGTCAATTTCACCCTTTCCCTTGTCATACACATGCACATGGGAGGCAGCTAGAAGGACCAAAAGAAGGTAATTCCACAGCAAGCCAGGGGGTGGCAGGGTGCAGTAATCCTTTCTCTTTTATCTCTGAAGACCAAACAGAAGAAAATTCTGCCTGGAATCTCTGACGTTACTTCTGGTTCCAAGAATATCAACATCACTTCCATTTCCAGGCCTGATGGCATCATTTCTGGTTCCAGGCCTGATGATGTCACTTCCAGTTCCAGGGTGTATGACATTACTTCCCCTGCCTTGCCTTAAAACCTAGCCAACTTCCTTCTGCGATTCAGTTCTGTTTTGGACTCAAACTGTACAACACTGTACCTTAAATCTTCACTATTTGCAGCCTTTATTAAAGTATACGGGTGGCTGCCCCAAACCTTTTTGATGTGTCAAGGCGTATCATTTCACACTCTACATTAATTTGGTGTCCCTGGGTGTGTTTATAAAGATTGAAAGTGACCTTTCAAGCTAACCATAACAGTTAAAACACACTTGAAAAGTACAGAATAAAACAAGTCACTGCCTTCACTTGGTTGTAGAAAGTAATTTATTGCTTAAGGACACTAAACTGCTGATAGCCAGTTTGCACAGAAAGGCTGTGGAGTCTATGATTAATGAAAAATTGCATTTAGAAAGAGAAAATTAAAGATTATTGTAAAATCTTAAAATGATAAAAGCTAAATTATTCTCAGTGGTGGACAAAACAACATGAATTCAATTAAGTTAGACAAAGTGACCTGAGAGCAAATTGGTTTTTTGGGGGACAGGGTCACTTCTGTAGCCACATAAACTTAAGCACAGCCTGGGCGAATAAAGAGAAATTGTAAGAAAGTTACAATATGCGGTTACTGATGAAATGATTAAAAGAGTGGGGAGAATGATTGTTTTCTCATCCAAAAGCTACAATTTATAGAATAGAAAGCTATTCTTTGACCTAAGAACCGACCCTCCACATCCTTACAACTATAAGAATGAAAAATCAAAAAAGAGATTGTGAAAGATGCCCGGAACACAGACAGAGACAGACTCAGAATGTCCCAAAACACATACGTTTTTATTTACAATTTTTCCTGCACACAGCACAGTGCTCCAAACTCACTGTCCTTTTCTTCCTTTTCTTTATTTTCTTTTTCCTTTGCCGCCTGCACTCCTCTCCTGCAAGATCTGTCCTCTGCCGCCCGACTCCAGCTCCCTGACTGGAGTGAGGCAGACCCTTTTAAAATGCACCCGGATGTGCTCCAGGTTCTTCCTGATGACCCTCCTGCAGCACTTCCTGGTGTGGTGGAAGTGCTGCATACCATGGTTTCTGAACTATCCAGGCGCCCCCTGGCAGTAGCCATGGGTCCCCACAAGGTTGAGCTTCCTAGCTCTGTTCCCGTGGCCCCAACACCCACCAGGACGGCTGCCTTCTCATGTTCCAAGGGAGGTACTGCTCCTCTCCCGGTCCTTCAATCCTCCAGGCCTCCCGACTCGGCATAAGCCCCAGCCGTCCGCCACGAGATCTCCTTAATCGTTTCTCCTAGATAACAAAGAGATCAGAAATAAGTAAAGTGGAGACATGCTGTTTTGTCTCATGATTCTCAGAATTTTCTCCTGAGAAAAAATACCGTGGTAGTCTCACAAGTGTCTCCTCTTGAGTTTCAGCAGAGATCTTAGTAAAGTCACACAGCGGGATCAGATCTTTCAAGTAGTGTCTTGACATTTTTTTTTTTGCAGTTTGAAAGGATTGGCATTGTGTGCCCAGTAATATATGTTGAAATGCATGGACACTTTACTATGATTCTGAATAATACTATTAGCTGCTCAAATTGATATTGCTGTGCTTCACTTAGATCACAGTCATTCTGGAAGAAAAGGCAGGCTGTGTGGTGTATTGGTTAAGACGTTGATTTTGAAACCCTGTGGCTGTGGATCCTGCAGCTGGCACTGTGTGACCAGGAGCAAGTTACTTTATCTGCCTGTGCTCCAATCGGAAAAACAAAAGAAACGTAACCACTTGTATCTCAAATGTTTGCACTACCTTCGATAGCCTTGTGAAAAAATAATTCTGTAACCAAGTCTTTTTACAGGTTCAGTTTTTTCATCTACACTTGCAAAATTTACTACATACCTTTTGATTTCCGGCTCGTCGCTAGTAGACAAGTCCACTTCATCCGGTCTCTTAGGCCATTCGTGCTCTGGCTGTAGCAGGAAATTTGACTTTTGATGAAGCTTTCTATTATCGATCCTCTTGATGCCTGATCCACAGGATTTTGTGAAGATGCGACATACCTCCATTGCGAGGGTTGTGTGTGCTCTCTTATCACTGTGATTCTATTGGCAACAAATGTTTTGTAGCGTGCGCTTTCATTTGCAATATACTTTAGTACTATAGTGCTGTCAGTCCAAAAGATTGATTCTTGTAGGGGAATCTTTAGTTCTTGTTTTAACATTTTGTCCATTTTGACTGCTACCACTGCTGCTGTAAGTTCTAACCTTGACAGGTTTTAGTGGTGCCACTCTTGATTTTCCCATTAGAAATGAACAATGTCTCTTATTTTCTTTATTAGTCAGAAGGAGGTAGGAAACAGTGCCATACCCGTTTTCCAAGGCATCTCCAAAATGATGCATTTGTGCGGCCATTATTTGACCAAATCCAGGTGGCTTAAAGCACCTGTCTACATTGTAATCCACAAGTAGCTGCAAATTGTCCATCCATTTTTTCCATTGCCGGACATACTTAACTTCCACTTCTTGATCCCAAGCATATTTCTCTTTACACAGTTCTCTTAGAATAAGCTTGGCAGGCAGTATGACTGGCGCTAAAAATCCAAGTGGGTCATATATTGAACTGACCACTGACAGAATGCCACGTCTTGTAGCAGGCTTATCTTGCAGCTTTACCTGAAACTTGAAACTGTCAGTCTGTGTGTACCATTGAACACCTAAGGCTCTTTCAACTGGTAACAAATCATGGCTTAAGTCCAAGTCTTTTGGATCTATTGCCCTATCTTCTTCAGGAATAGATGACAAGACTGCTCTGCTGTTACTTATCCATTTTGTAAAATAAAATCCTCCCTTTAAGCATAGGGTTTGAAGATCTTTGGACAATTTTATGGCTTGTTCTTCTGTAGCAACTGACTTTAAACAGTCATCAACATAGAAATTATTTAACACAGTATTAACTGCTTCCTCTGGAGCTGTGCCTCTTGCATCCTCTACTGTTCTTCTTAAGGCATAAGAAGCACAACTCGGTGACGAAGTTGCACCAAAAAGATGTACTGTCATTTTGTATTCCTCAAGTTCAGTGTTTAGATTACCTTCAGGCCACCACAGAAAATGAAGAAGATCTGTGTTTTCATCTGGTACTTTCACTTGATAGAACATTGATTTAATGTCTGCCATGAGAGCAATTGGTTCCTCTCTGAATTGTGTAAGAACTCAAATGAGTGTATTAGTTAAATCAGGTACTTTCAGCAACTGTTCATTTAAAGAAGAACCTTGACAAATGGCTGTACAGTCAAAGACCACTCTTATTTTATTTTTCTTTGGATGATATACTCCATGGTGGGGTATGTACCTCTCTTTTTCAAGGGTCAGCTGTTCAGTGGGTACCTTGATGGCTATCCTTTGTCTAAAATGTCTTTCATGAAAATTTTGTAATCCTCATGGAATGTTGGATACTTTTTAAGTTTCCTTTTAAGTCTAATAGCATGTTGTTCTGCAACACAGCGATTGTTTGGCACTTTAAGAGTTTCATCTCCAAAAGGTAGGTTAATACAATAGTGTCCATAGTGTCCATTCACTAGCCTTGTAGTATCTGAAGCTATATGCATGAATTTAATGTCCTCCTGTGACATTTCTTCCTTTTCCTCATAGCTGCGTTCTAGAAAGTCCGTATTGTATTGCTGGAGTAACATTTGTTCTACGTCCATTACTGTCACATGATTGACTGAATAACTTTGCAGTCTTTCTTTGTCTAAGTCCTTTATCAGTCCATTAAAAATCCACCCACAAAATGTTTTCACAGCATAAAGTCTTTCTTCATTATGTATGATTTGCAATGGTTCCATGACTTTACGAGAGTATGTGCCTATTAACAAACCTACTTCTGTATTTATTTGGGGTAGATGCACATCTTTTAGATAAGATCATTTCTTGACATCTTCTTGCGTAGGGATGCTCTCCCTTTTCGCTATGAACACTTCTGGTAAATCAAAAAATGTATTTTGCTCTATCACACAGACTTGTAACTTCGTTAAGACTGTACACTTCACTAATTTCTGCCTATTCACTTTGTCTCTTTCTACAGTGCTGATGTAGATGTGAGACTTTCTTCCAGAAGATTTAACTGCTCTTGTAAACTTTCTCTCATGATACGCAAAATGTAAATGAGCTGCCAGAGTCCTTTAGAGCATATGTTTCTCCACATTTTTCACTCATTTCGGACTTAACTTGAACTGGAGTCACAGCTAAGACACACTCTTTACCGGCCCCAGTATCAGAACAAGTCTCTAATGGTTCAACAGAAATTTGGGCGGAAGAAACGTTCTTCTCTTCCGAATTAGCGTTCTCCTCTTTAGGAGATGTGACTTTATCGTCGGTGCCTTTTTCCTCTTTCATATGCAGAATTACTGGATGTAAATGAGAGCATATTTGGCATTTAATCTTTTTTTCACAGTCTTTACTAAAATGTCCTTGTTTAAGGCACTTAAAGCATAAGTCTTTAGATTTCAAAAAAGTCAATTTTACTTTCATATGTTAATGTCTGAATTGTACTGCATTCATTAAGAATGTGATTTTCATTGCAAAAAAGACAGTGCTTACCGCTTGTATGTCCAGCCGTCTCCGTCAATTTGACTGAGGTGTTTGTATCCATTTTTTCGCCCGCAGCAGAAAAGTTTGTAACAAAGCTGCTTTCTCTCAGGATGCCTTTCAAAGGATACTTCTCTTGATCAGTGTTGTCCTTTTCCTTCTCGAAGGTATGGCTTTGTAGTGCTGAGCCATACACAGGATTCAAAGCTGATGTTGTCTGTTCGTCCAGAAAGTTCACTGAATCGGCAAGAGGGACTCGCCTGGTCGCCATACTTTCAATACTGTGAACTTTGCATTGCCACTGTGCTAGTAGGTCTTGAGGAAGTTTGGAGACTTTAGTACAAAGGTTATCATTACTTTCAAATTGTTGTCCACTTTGTAAGTTGGGCATAATGTTTGTAAATCTGCCAGGAAAGTTTGCATAATCGTTCTGACCTTCTCCATTGTTTGGCTTTATTTGCAGCCGCCCTTTGTTTTTTTTCACATATGCATCTGCTTTCGGTAGCTGGTTTCCACAAAGACTTTCGAGTTTCATTCTGGCATTTTGATAACCTTCTAATGGTGACAAGTATTTACAGTTTTTAACAATCTTGTGAGGTGAGCCTTTAGTAAGCTGTGCCAAAAAGTCCAATTTATCTTGCGGATTCCCTATTACTTCATTGATATCTCGGTCAAATGCTCCAATAAAATCCACATATTTCAAGGGATTGCCGTCAAATATTGGGATCTTTCTGTATGGCACATAAGGCACTTCAGTCTTATACTGTTGTTTTTTCTGTTGATCGTAACAGTTATCATAAAGCGGTTGTTGAAGATTGTTTTTACTTTCGTTGTTGCATTGAAAGTCACAAATACTTGCTTCTTGTTGCCTTTTGCTTCTCAAATCTGGTTTCGGAGGCTAATTATAAGGATCCAGTCTATTTGGGCTGCGATTGTGTCCTTTAAGCGCTCTCAATTTTGCATTGGATTTTGCGATAGCTGTATTTCCTCAGTTTTTTGCTGTGCTTCCCACTGTGCTGCTTCCGTATCTAGAGCCTGTTGCTTTCTTTGTTTCTCTGCTTTAGCCAACAGCACAGCGTGTGCTGCCTCTTCAGATCTGATGACACTACTTAAAGTAGCTGCTGTACTTGTACGACTTTTAGTTTTTGCAGAATATGCAGGAGAAATGTCATCTTTCGTTCTGTAATTCCTGAATTGGTTTGCCGAAAAGTCGGGCTGTTGATTGTGGCTTTTATTTTGGCGTACTTCCAAAACCCAATCCATTGTATTTCCCGAAAATGTATGAAAAGTTTCCATTTTAGCATCAAAGTCCTTTCGTAATATTTTCCGTGTACAGTGGAACCTCGGTTCACGAACATCTCGGTACACGTACAACTCGGTTTACGACCAAAAAGTTTGCCAAACTTTTGCCTCGGTTCACGACCACATACTCGGTATACGAACAAGCCAGTTTCCCTTTCGGTTTGTGCGCGCTGATGATTTCCGCACGTGTTGCATTGATCTCGGTCAGACGTGCGTGCTTGCACATGCGTGCATGCTTTCGCTGTGAACTCTTTGTACTCTGTTTCATTTCCCTTCCGGTTCGTACAAGCCGATTACTGTATTTAAGCACGTGTTGAGCCGCTCCCTGTTCATTGTTCTCAGTCAGACGTGCGTGCTTTATCTGTGATCTCTTTGTGCTCTACAGTATTTCGTGTGCTTTTGCAGTTAGTCATGGCTTCTAAGCAAGTGAAGAGTGGTGAGAAGAAATTTTTGCAGAAAATTGAAATCGAAGTAAAAAAAAGAAATTATTGAAAAGTATTGAGCGTGGCATTCGTGTTACTGATCTTGCCGCCAAGTACAAGAAGTCAAAACCTACGATTTCGACTATTCTAAAGCAGAAAGAATCTATTAAAGCAGCTGATGTTGCAAAAGGAGTTACAGCGTTAACCAGGCAGAGGCTTCAGGTGCTGGAAGAGGTGGAAAAACTGTTTACCAGTTTACTCATTTACCAATTTGAGAACCCTCGTACTTTCAAGTAGCACAATGTAAACAAAGCTGGACTGCCAGTGATGTGGAGGGCAAATACGAAGGGTTGGGTCACAAGGGCTTTGTTTTTGGAATGGCTGCATGAGGCTTTCGCTCCCACCAGCTAAACAGCTAAAAACACCAGAAACCCAAGAAATCAGAAAGAGAGAAAACACCTGAAGGAAAACATCCCTCCATCGTGGAGCCAGACTCTCCCTCAAAACTGTAACCTCCTCTCCACCCAGTTCCTCCTCACTTCATGCCAGAACTCGACTCATGCAAGGTCAGTTTTTGTATTATGGATTTTTGAAATGTTCATTTTTCGGTTCGTAGCGTGAATTGTTGCAGTGTTACTTTTCACTTTTTTCAAATGTTCATTTTTTTTCCCCTTTGCTTAAAACTCATTAAAAAAGTGTTTATACAGCGATCAGTTGCAAGGCTATAGCGCGATCTCCTGTAATGTTATTTTCTTTGTTGCTTGTTGTTGGTTTATAAATAAAGTTCGGATTTGTTCAAATGTTCCTTCACACTCTACCAGGCCCCCCCCCCCCCTTAAAACTCATTAAAATAAGGTGTTTATACAGCGATCGGCTTGCAAGGCTATAGGGCGAACTGCTGCAATGTTACAGAGAGGGAGAGAGAGCGCGTGCTGCTGAGAGAGAGCGAGCCTGCTCGTTTAGCTGAGCAGGGAGCCTGGGTGTTTTGTGTCAGTGTTATTCAATGTTTTTACATTAGTTTACTATTACACTGTGCATTCTATGGTGTAATTAACTATATTTGTGCTTAATCTTTAAAAACAAATATATTTACATACAGTTCGTACGGTCTGGAACGGATTAATTGTATTTACATACAATCCCATGGGGGAAATTGATTCGGTTCACGACCAAATCGGTTTACGACCAGAGGTTTGGAACAAATTATGGTTGTGAACCAAGGTTCCACTGTACCTTTATTGCTCTGGATAGATAAAAGTTTGACGCTTAACCTTTTATATTCCATTCTCAGGTCAAAGAACAAATTCTCGATAGTTGATTTTATATATTCACAGTTAAATTCATTTTTTTGTATATCCTTTACGTGCTTCATCAGAAGATATAATTGTTTGTATTCTAATCCATTTCTGACTGAAGTTTAGTTGTCACTGAATTGAACGGCCTTCTGTTGTCATGGAGATGGTCCTATGTGACGTCATAATCCTTGCGACTTTCATTCACACCATGCAGATGTTTGTTCAAGAGCATCTGGCTGCAGCCACTGTAAGGTGTTGAGCTCCACAGTAAGCGGAAACACGTGACCGCCACAGTAGACGGAAAAACGCCCCTCCCCTAGTATCTTAAGCTTAGGCATGCTATTTCCCTGTTGCTGCCTTCCCCAGTGTTTTTTAAGGTTAGGATTGTTGATTGGGTAGGTCTTAAATTAGTTAGTCCCATTTAGTCTTTTTAATTTTATCCTGCCTTGTACGTGTAGTTGTTTGGGTTGGCTTCATTTAGTTAAAAGAAACCGTTTTCATCGTACTCTTTTCTGGAAAGGTGTTCATCAATGTGTGTTTTTAGAAGGATTTTTTAGTTTGCGGAAGAAATAGCTTTTTAAGTTGGATCCTGTCCTGCCTTGTGTTACTTGTTGTCCGGGATGGACATTTCTGCGAATGGTCATTTTATATGCTAAAGAAGGGATATGCCCCTCCCGCACTATCTTAAGCTTAGGCATGCTATTTCACTGTTGCTGCCTTCCCCAGTGTTTTTAAGGTTAGGGCTGGTGATTGGGTAGGTTCTATATTCATTCGCCTACTGTGGAGGTCACGTGTTTCCGCATACTGTGGAGCTCAACATCTTACAGTGGCTGGATTCAGATGCCATGATGATCCCACAAAGCACTGTACTCCTTTATAATTTATACAGTCTTGCGAGGAGCACTAGCAGTTCTCAAAGATGTCCTACTTCAATCAAAGACAAAGATTAAAGTCAAGTCTTTTGAAGTTGTCATTGCTTTCTTTCATTGCAATTCCGATCTCAGGTGTAGAACACGCAGGCTTGCTTTCTTTTATAATCCAAGGCAATTTCAAGCTTTCAATCCTAGGCAGGTTTCAATCTTTAGATGGTTTTAAACTTTGGTGTAGCCACCGAAGTGTAAGGCGAAGTCAAGCACGGGTAAAATGTGTGTTTTAAAGAGTTTGTTTTAAAAATATTTAGTGAAAGTTAAAAGCAAATAATCCACACAAGAATAAAAGAAAAAAAAGTTACAAACATAGAATAAAAAATGCAAAAAATGAGGAAAAAAATGTATCTTCTCTAAACGTAGCTTTTCTTGAGAAACTTTAGTTACTTCTGTACTTAAAATTTCCTTACTTCTTCTTTCTATACTTAAAGGTTCTTAATTTCTTCTTCTGTACGCCTTAAGCGTACGGTTCAACACTTAAATATGTGCTGTTGTTACAATTTACTTTACACACTCAAAAAGCCTGTAGGCGCGGGCACGAGCACATGCCCAGGCAAGGTCACATGCATAAGCACGAGCACGGTTTAAAACCGTATGCCTCTACACCTTACTCATGGCAAGGCTGTCACTAACTGATAAATAATGTTTACTCAAAGCTGTTAGAAATGGCAAGAATTTACCAATACAATTCTACTTATGGGGGGTTATAGGAACCTCCCATAGTTTATGCATTGTCATCTAGTAAGATATTTATGATTCTTATAGAACTAGGAAAATGGCTCTTACAGTTAAGGTATATTTGTTAACAATTATAACATTTATAATTGATTTATAATGGTTCAATCTATAATGAACCAGCTTCATTTTAGACAATATTTTTAAAGATTCTTTTAAAAATAATTTTTAAAGTGTTAAAGTAAGCTAGGGGCTTAAATCAGGCCAACTTACCAGCTAAATGGGGCATTAAAAATGTTAAGCGAAGCAGATATTTCTGATAAACCAAAGATTATACTTATCATTATTCCTGGCCCAAGTATATTTTTCATACTTTAGCACACTACCAATTTAGATCAGTTCAGTATACTTTTTTTTCACCTGGGTAAAAGCATCAGTCCAATAATAAGTAAAAAAATCCTTAAACAAGACTAGAAGAGAGCTCACAAAATATGACATACTTTTCAAACCAAATTCTCAATTGTATTTTCTTTTACCTCAGCTGTATCTCGTATCTGCTTTTTGTCTAAGCTATTTCTCCTGAGGAATTTTAGGAGAAATATTGGAGACAAAATTTGTTCTTAAATGAAAATAAATGAGAATCACTTTTAAGTCTTATGAGCCATCAAAGATCAACCTTTGAGCAGCAAAATTTTCCTATGGTTAAGTAGCTGTAAAACTCAAACATGTACCCTAATACAAGGGTGTGGCTGCCTTGTCACAAAGGAAAATGGCCTACTATGAAGTGTTTGACTGAAATAATGCCGAATGTAACATAGGCAAATATTTACAAAATATTCAGCAAAGCCTAGAACATATGCCAGACTTTACAGAGCAAAAAAATGCTTCTTGTCTACAAAAATACAGCTTGACAAGCTCATGCATGGATAGAAGGACAAAACTAAAAACTCTGGTCTACGTGTTAGATATTGTGCAAAGTACTGGATGGAGAATATGCTGTAAACCATGCTATGGCTATAGATGCAGCACATAATTTAAAGCAAATAAAAGATTGGTTGCCCAGCCAATATTATGGAATATTCTAGAGACCTATTTGGAAGGGAAAACTATGGAAGATGATGTTGAATTCAAGGTATTGTTCATTCTAACTCTCATAGAATGCATGCACAACAGAAATAAGGAATTTAGCTGAAAAGGCAAAGGTGAGAAAATTATTTACAAGTAGGCCAGACAAGGGACAGAAATCAATAGTCAAGGAACGGTTGGAGACTCCATGATTGTGGAAAGAGTATGATACAGTAAATCACCAATCTAAGCTTCAAAAGTGAACTGTAAAGAAACTTCAGTGCAGCAGCAGCCTTCTAAAGAATTAGAAATGCCATCAAAAATGTATCACAAAGGATTAGTTCATGTCTTGACAAAAATGTGCAAACAAATGAACAAGCCTCAACAACAGAAGCCAGCCACACCCCAGAAGCATGAATGGAGGTAGACTTCCAGCACCCTCTGTCTCTGGACTGGATAGCCTGACGCCCGTGAGAGAGAGAGTCGAAATGAGACAATAGTCTCAAAGCATATAGGCCTTTATACACATCCATCTTCAAAGAGAGAGCCATCTATCTTTTCAAGCAGATTCAAACGTACATTATTTGTTTGGGATTCCCCTTTAGAAAAACAGCTGAAAGCACTACTGGAATTGTTCAAATGGACCGATCTGACCCTGCTATATGAACACCTCAGTTCACAAAGTCAAATGCTAAATATTAATTATGAGAACTATATTTTTATAGATTAGGCTAATTTGAATAATGGAGTTGTATAACTCACATTACATCATTTTCATTGATCCAGATAAAGAGAACAGAATATTCCATCTAATACCATATGCCTATTTGGTTAGGAACAATCTTATATGCATAATACAGCAAATGAGAGAGTTAAATGCTTTAAGAAAGACAAATCAATGTATGATTTGATTATTTCCATCTTTGATATATAAAATGATAATGTATAGAGAATTTCCCTTCTAGTAATAACAAAATAATTTTTTACATTTTTCACAAAGTGTGAGTTTTCTGGAAAATGGTGAAAAAAAACTGTCTCCATTAAGTTGACAAAGCACAACATAAAAGGTGAAAAAGAGGCTGAGCGTCAAAAAAAACAGATCTCCATAATCTCTTATTTATTTTAATCCACTAGATGGCAGTAAAGACCCTGTGATAAACTACTGTTTTTCTCAATTTCTTTCATTCTGTCTTCACACGCTGGTACCCCTTTTCAAAAAATCTCAAGTTCAGGGATTGTTTATCTGTCCCAGAGCTTGTAAACATTACACACATCTACTGTTGTTTAACCTAATTACAAACTCCTTATACACTTTACTCACACCACTTCACATAGTTCTCAGTCTCAGTTGTAACTACATAGGGGCAGGTGAGGCTCTGAAGGACTGATGGTGGAACAGCATGTACTGAAGGCGGTTAAAAGAAGGCACAATTAACAACATGGCAGGTTAGACCCATCAAGGGGAAGAAGACAGCTAGTGTTGTATGAAAACTTGACAAGACAGCAACCCCTTGAAAAGGAAGAGTGTCATCTCCAGAAGCCAAACAGTGGGAGCTGTCAGGTTATATGGTGCTGTCCTTAAAGAGGTAATAAATGGCCCACTGAAGAATCATTAAACCGTGTCTTGTCTCTGTGTTTAGTTTTTCATCTGCTGTATCATGAGTTATTACACTGGTGGCAGCGGGTTGAGATTGATTCACCCAGCAACCCATGATGGAGGATTTGCTCTGCATGAACATTGGTTGGCTTGATTGGGGACACTTTCTTCACACAGACCAGTCACACGCATTGAACCTATGCTGCTAGAAGACCACATAGATTTTGGCAATATGTGCAACATGTGCTGTACATGAGGGGGCACTGATGCTGAGGTCACTGATGGTATCTTCACTTCTTTCTCCTACAGCTCTGAGAACCTGCCCAATGAGGACAACTGACTCTGCCCGTTCTATTCGAGCTGCTATAAAGCTGAGATGCCCCTAGCATGGGTTGTCTCATTCTGGAGAAAGCTGATTGCTGAACAAAGCTCCTGTCCAAATATTGCCTGCTCTACAAAGCTTTGAACTACCACAAGTCTAATTTGCTTTGCTGCCCTTTATTTTTGCTACAACTTTATGCATCATCAAGCACCTGCTTATTTTGGAGACATTGTATATATTAAAAGGGGTGACCCAGTTAATGCCCCCAAATTTAATTTTGTACATTGAGTGTTCCCTCGCCCAACAACAGGTGGCATTTTGAAGGTGAAGTGCATGGTGTGCTCTCAGGCATTTGATCTTGGGGTAAGCTGGCCCACTGGCTGTGCACTGGCAAGAACCCAGCAGAGCAGATTGTTGAGCTGGTTGATTCAGACTTTCTTGCTCATGTCCTGTTTGAGATTATTGAATGTCCCCACAAGAGATCAAGTCCAAGGAGCCAGAGGACAAAATGCTGCAACCGGACAGCAAGAGCCCTGAGTAGTGACAACATCCCCAAGGACACTGAGCAACCTCCCAAGAGAAGGGTTTGTTCACTGGCTCCAATCAAATGCTACTGCTGTGGTGAGCCAGGACACAACATTGCTACCTGCCCAAGGTCAGAGGATCCTATGGAGTGTAAATAGGCATGCAGAGAGGGTTACTGTCATGCGGCCGTGCATAATCCTTTCTCAGTTCCCTTTTCAGATCCGACTCAAGTAAATGGGCTCTCTGTGTTTCTGGCAGCAACATCTCCATTATTTTTGTCCCAACAATATGGTGGAAAATGGTCAGCCTGACCTGTATACACAGCGAAGCCTGATCTTACTCCACCACTGTCTGTTGGTTACTCATTAGAGAACAACTGCAACGCTTGCAGATGGTGGTTTTGCTGCAGCCTCCCTATGCCATGGTACTAGGTTGTGACTTACCGGACTCCGAGAGCGTCCAAGATGAGCTGGGCCAGAAAAAGGTGGTGAACATGACATGGATAGAGACCCCCGCACCTGAAGATGAATCACCACCATGCAAGCAGGCAGATAAAGGTGTGGTGACCCAATATGATGCATTGAACTAGGATGGGAAGAAACATCAAGACACCAAAATGAGAAACAGGACAGGGGAGAGTTAGTATTAGTTTTTAATTATTTTATTGCTTACATTTTTGAAAAAAAGACTAACAAACATGCATTACACACAGCACAGGAGGAGTTTATTCTTTGCTGGAGAACTAGCAAAATAGGACTTGTACATAATAAAAATGAGGTTTAGCAAAGTTAATGCTTCAGTACTTGCTTTCCATTAGGTGGGATCATATGTAGACATTATTGTAGTTTCATTTTGTAAACGGAACTTAAGCATATTCTGGCAGGACTTGGGATATGCCATGAACCAGTCATGGAGGTGGCTCATCAGTACTCACCTACTTCACATCGGTCCAATTACAGTACTTTTTTGATTGCTTAAACACTAAAATAAAAAATATTCCACCATTAACAAATCCTTACACTCAAGGAGCAAAACATAAGCCCATATTTGCACAAGTATAAGCACATTGTCAGCCTCACACTTTTTGCAAAACAATACACACAATGATTTGCAAAACACTGAAAACACTTGTACGTATACATTAATAATAATAATAATAATAATAATAATAATAATAATAATAATAATAGTACATTTTATTTATATAGCGCCTTTCCCATGCTCAAGGCACTTACAGAATATAAGAAAGAACGGCAGGGTATACAGTATATAGCATAGTACAAAGCAAATAAATAAATAAAGAAGAGTAAGACAGTAAATTCAGAGAAAGCCTAACAGACAACAGAACTGATGGTCTAGCACACACATACAGGTTACATGAGTATCTTGACATAGAGGTAAACTGAGAGAAAGGGAATGAAGTCAAGTACAGCTAAAAGCCTTCCTGAACAGATGAGTTTTGAGTTGTTTTTTAAAAGAATTCATGGAGTCAGCTGACCTGATTAATTTCGGTAGGTCATTCCAGAGTCTGGGCGCTATACAGCTGAAGGCCCTGTCACCCATGGAGTGTAGATTAGTGTGGGGCGCAACAAGATTACCAGAATCAGAAGACCTTAGTGAGCGGGCAGGCACATAGTGATGGAGAAGGTCACTGATGTAGTTTGGTGCGAGGTTATTTAAGGCTTTGTAGGTTATTAGTAGGATTTTATATTTGATTCTGTAAGACACAAGGAGCCAGTGAAGACGGAGCAGGATGGGTGTGATGTGCTCGCGGCTGCTGGTTTGAGTACATTAGCCATTTCAAAGGGCTGACTTTCAAATAACCACACTTATGAACCAACTGGTTACAGTTTTTCTCAGTCACTTTGGCACATTTCTCACATCAGAATTGAAATTCTCAAAACTACTTGTCCAGCCTCCACATCATCTAGTCTCTTGTGCATATCATTAAAGCAATGTCTTCTTGTTTTGAACAAATTACAAATGCTTTGGCACATTCATGCCAATGATTACGTACAAATGTCTGCCGTTTCCTACATTATCAACTGCTTATGTCATGCTGATCAAAATGTATTATACTGGTTCTCTGTTGAGTAGTTGTTACCCCCCAAAACTTTGAGGCATTAGTTCATTCCATAAGTCATTACACATAGAATGGTTGTACCAATTGTCATAATCTGTCAAGCATATTTTCTGTACATTTCTATTAGATGTTTTAGTAAATGTGCTTTGAATTGGTGAATTGTTCTCAGGTGAATCTTGAATTTCACCTGTGAAGGAGAATACTTGAAATGTTAGATTAACCAATGATCAGCCGGTCCTCTAAATAGCTCAGAGGTGCATATCATGAACCTTCATTTGGCAAGCATATATTGACAAGAGCACAACAGTGTTTCAGTTTCTGACAATGGAAGAACAACAAGGAAATGAACAGAGTCAATAGCCAGGAAGAAGAAGAGAAGCAAGGCTGCATGGTGGCAGGGTTGGCAGGCAAAACAGAGGAACAAGTAGAAGAAGCCAAAGTCATAGGCACATTCCCAATGAAATAAGGGACATAATTGTGGACAATCATGGCCTTACAAAGGCTGAGGGTGGTTGAAGATGCAGACGAATGTTGGGGTTCATTCAAATGTTTTGCAGAGATAATAGGTAGGTAATCCAACAATGTACACTGTACTGTAATACTGTATAGTTAATGTAATGCTTCATATTACAGTATTGCACTTACATTTTACAGTGTACAGTAAATATGCTTCATGCAAAAACAAACTATATATATATACTGTAACACAGAAACACATGCATACACATATGCATAGATATATACAGTGTGTGCACATATATTGCAATGGTGCTGGACAAGTTACATAAGCCAGGGATGAATCACCAAAGGAATGAGCTGGCATTGCATCATCTATAGCAGGACAGCCTATAAAAATGGCAACTGTGCATAGCCGAACATGCTTTTCAAACTAGTGAGGCAAAAGGTGAGCAGTTCTTTTAAGAAGAGCGAGGCACCTCAAAGAGACATGTAAAGAGCAGAGAATCCGTCTGTTGTGGTGATCAGCACTGACGCTACCATCCATCTATCCATTATCCAACCTGCTATATCCTAATACAGGGTCACGAGGGTATGCAGAAGCCAATCCCAGCCAACACAGGGTGCAAGGCAGGAAACAAACCCCGGGCAGGGTGCCAGCCCACTGCAGGACGCTACCATTTATATATATATATATATATATATATA
>JANRMT010062842.1:33934950-33963767 GCA_026402145.1 Polypterus bichir lapradei
TATATATATATATATATATATATATATATATATATATATATAGTGATAGACGGCCAGGAACCCTGCCCTGCTGGGACACCTGGAGGAAGGAGGGACTGGGAGAGTGGCACTTTTCCCTGGGCACCTGGACAGTCCTTGATCCCTGGGGGATAGTGCTTCCGGGACACCAGGAAGCGCTGACAGACCAGGAATGGTTTAGACCCAGAGTGCTTCCAGATGCAAGGGAAACACTTCTGTCACACTGGGGAGTGCTGACAGATGTTCATTGTCAGGCACCTGGAGCACATCCGGGGCAACATAAAATGGGCTGTCTCATTCCATTCGGGGAGCCGGAGTCAGGTGGAAGAAGGACGGAGCTTGAAAGACAGGAGTGGAGGCGGCCAGAAGGAACCAAGGACTGGACGTTGTAAATAAGGCTTTGTAAATAGTTGTATAAATAAACATGTGTGTTGTGGACACTGCGTTGTCGTGTCCGTCTGTGGCCAGGCTAACCTTTTACAATATATATATATATATATATATATATAGTCACGCATGAGCGCATCGGGAGCAGTTGACGGACCCGACAAGCACCGCAGAACAGCTGGCCGGGGGACGAAGGCAGCGTACTAACCTTTCTCTCTCTTGTCTCATAGAAAAGACGAAGCGACGCCGCCATAAACCAGCCCGGAGTGAAAGTAGAACAGCACTTCTGGGTTCCCTTCTTCCCTCTGGTCCCCCGATGATGACGTCAATCTCCCATACACCACCACACCTACCCAGCAACCATCATGCCTGATTTCCGGTCCCTCCCTTTAAAAGTGTACCTCCAACCCTTCATTTTGTCTTGTATTTTGTTTTCATGATTTTGTCTGGAGAAAATACGACAAAGACCTTATTATTTAGCAGTATACGGGGCTCACAACCCCAAACCTTTATGCGATCTGTTTTGTCTTTATTTACAATATATATATATGTATTTATAATACACAGTGTACATTCACAGATATATTCAGTCTTCTTTTTTGCATCATTGTACTTTTCACACATAGGACTGCAAGACTACCTCACAGGGGTGGCAGACACCCCTTTTCACACCTCAGCTGGATGAGACTATTTGCACTATGGTCATTACAAATAATGGCATTAGATTAAGGGAGATAAAGAGCGCCATTATCGAAGTGAGGAGTGTGAACAGCAAATGTGAGGAGAATCTGCTCGATGGATCTTCCAGGACCACTCTGTTCCATGCTTGGCAGCTTCCTCAATTAGAACCAATTCTTCTAGACGATTCAGAAAGGTGCAGAGCTCTTCAAGAGCTGACTTGGTTCCTACAAAGTTTGACCCAGGATCTGACCATAGTTTTCTTGGGTGTCTTCTCAGTGCTGTGAATCATTGGTATGCTAATAGGAATTCATCAGCTAACTGATCACTAATAACATCTGTATGTATAGCTCTCAAAGCCATGCAGCAGAAGATGATTCCCCAGACCAGTGTTTTTCAACCAGGGTTCCACGGAACCCAAGGGTTCTGCTGAAAAAGTCCTAAATCTCCGGAAAATGCTGGAACAAAATCCAGCATCGTGGTTTTATGTGATTATTAATCGTTCTTTATTCCTTTAGTCAGTTGCTGTTTCTCTGTTAGTCTATGTCACTGCCTCATTCTCATCTACCTGACAGGCCGGTTAACTGCCTGCTCCTTCTTTCTTATCTCCACTCCTCTCTCGATCCCAAAGTTAAATGACAGCCAGAGTACAAGGAAAGTGTGCTTTCACTAGCTATAGGTGGCGGTTGTGCGGGGACGGCAGTTTGCATGGTATAATAGCAGTTAGGCTTGTCGTTTGCATTCATTTTTGTAAATTATTGTTTTGATTTCGAACATGGACCGATTTGTTAAGAAGCGTAAATTAGAAGACGCCGCAGCACACGACGATACTCAGGTTCCGGTGCAGTTGATTGAAGCTGCAGCTGCTACCGTTAGCACTGCAACCACTCAGCTGCAGTTGCCGAAAAATGCCGCCGGCAATCCGCAACTCAAAGTTCGCCAGTACAGTGACAACTCTGGGATTCACTTGGACAGGAGACCCTGACTGCCCTTCACCACTGTGTATTGTTTGTGGCGAAAAACTTGCCGACAGCTAAACTTAAGCGGCATTTAACAACTAGACATCCGGAGGTATCAGACAAAAACGCACAGTACTTTCAGAGGACATTGGCTTTGAATAAGAAGCAAACGGCTGCGTTTGAGAAAAAGTTCAAGATAAGTAAGAAAGATCAAGAAGCAAGTTATGCTGTGGCGGAGATTGTTGCTAAGAAAATGAAATTGCATAACGTTGCTGAAACGGTAATTTTACCTGCATGCCAAGAAATGGATTATGTTTGGGGAGGATGCCGTATCAGAAATTAATAAGATTCCGCTTTCAGACAATACGATAAGTAGGCGTATTGCTGACATGGCTAGCGATATTGAGCATAATGTTCTCTCAAAAATTAAAAGTTGTGGGTTCTTTGCAATTCAGGTCAACGAGAGCACAGACATCAGCGGTAAAGAACAGCTACCTGCGTTTGTTCGCTTTATTGACAATGAAGCTATTATGGAAGACTTTTTTGCTTTAAAGAGTTGCCAGAAACAACAAAAGGACAAGATGTTTATGACGTTTTAAATTCACATTTGCAGTCTTGCGAGTTGACTTGGGAAAACTGTGTTGGCATTTGTACGGACGGTGCGCCTGCAATGACAGGAAATGTCAAAGGCTTTGTCTCGCTGGCACAACAACAGAATCCCAATATTATCATCACTCATTGTTTTCTTCATAGAGAAGCACTGGTTGCTAAAACAATTGGACCTGAACTGAAGTCTGTACTGGACATGGTGGTAAAAATAGTTAATTACATGAAGATGAGACCACTAAAATGTCGTCAGTTTGCAAAAGTTTACGAAAGTTTGGAAGCAGACCACATCACTCTTATCCAGCATACAGACGTATGATGGTTGTCTCGGGGAAAAGTTTTGCGTCATTTCTATGAACTAAGAAAATAGATGCTAGTCTTCTGTTCGCAAGGAAACCTGAAGGACTTTGCAGAAGTTCTGGGCGATGAATCTTGGTGTTCTAAGCTAGCATATTTGGCTGACATATTTCACGAATTGAACTTTTTGAACAGTTGCATGGAAGGCAGGATCGAAAACATCTTGACGTCAACAGACAAAATAAGTGCTTTTCAGAAAAAATTGACAATTTGGAAGAAATGCGCAAGTGCAGGGAACGTGGAAATATTTCCTAGTGTTGTTGACAGAAATTATCAGGAAATTTTGCCATTGATTTTGAATCATTTGGACACACTGTTGGCAGGTCTCAGCAAATATTTTCCATCAATATCCATGATTCAGTACAACTGGGTTTGAAGCCCATTCGTAGAATTTAAACCGTCCGAAGGACAGTTCACCTTGTCAGAAGAGGAACAGCTTGCTAGTGTTGCAAGCGACAGAACACTGAGGCTAAAGCACTCAGAGTTAAACCTGGATGCATTCTGGATGCTGGTTGAAAAGGAATACCCATCAATTGCTCAGAAAGCTCTGCGACTGTTGGTGCAATTTTCAACTTCTTACTTGTTCAAGTTTGGATTTTAAGCCTTAACCACAATTAAACACACAAAACAAGAATGACTGTTGTCAGTCGAAGAAGAACTTTGTGTGTGTCTGTCTAAAACACGACCCAGAATTCAACTTATCAGCAAAAATCATCAAGCACAAATTTCTCATTGAACTTTTGACTACTGCGATGTAATGGTTACTATAATAAAAGCATCATCTTAAATTTCTACTATAGATAATTGCGGACTTTAACTTTTATGTAACTTTTTTAAAAAATTGTTGTTAGTAACGCTTGGTGAACTGTGAATAGGCCGAATATAAATTAAAAGCTACGTTTCGACTCATCTGGTTTATTACATGATATAGGACATATTGGTGAATAATTGCACAGGGTTCTGTGAGCAAGGTAACCATTCGGGCAGGGTTCCACTCCAGCGAAAAGGTTGAAAAACACTGCCCCAGACTTTAAGTTTCACCCTCTTCTTTGCCTCATCTCTCACCTCATAAGGTCCAAACAGATCTATGGTCGTGAACTCAAACGGTGCAGCTGGTTCTGTCCGTTCAGGTGAAAGATTAGTCATGATCTGCTGGTAGTTTTGCCTTCACTTTGCTACAGATCACACAGCTGTCTACTACTTTTTTTGCTAGCTTTCTGCCCTTTATCGCCTAAGCTTTTTTCTTCATTCTTAAAAGTGTTCCAGCAATACCCTCATGATTAATTCCATGAGCTTCTCATGCTAATAACGTTGATATCTAAGCATCATATGGTAGGACTGGCAGTGTGGTTATGTCTTTATTAAAGGTTTGAATTCTGCCACCACAGACTAGAAATCCAGAGCTCTTGTCTGGTATATAGATACTACCAACCTGTTAAGAGTTGTAACAGGAAAGTTAACATTCTCTTGTGCAGCTAAAAATAGGTCTCTGACAGTTTCTTCTTGTTCTCTTGCTGTCAGCACAGCATTTTTGACACTCTTCCCTAATTGTGTTGACTCCCACTTTGACTGTCTTCTGGTCTGGCCTTTCACTGCTAACCACTTCTTAGCAGCTCTCCACATCCATACAATAACCCTGCTCACTTTGGATATACTATTGAACCTTGTTACATCCACAAGGTTTGAAATTGTTGAGCCTGCAGGTTTTGTTTCCTCACACTTTTTGATCATTGCTGTTTCCTCATCTTCCACATTTTCCAAATCAAGAGTGGAATGCATTTGCTCACTTGTGAATTTTTCCTCATTTCCTTTCACTTTAGGGGTTTCCTGTGAGACAGTCTCCAGACGTTTTTTGGCATGAGGTCTTGTTAGGATCGCTGAAAATGCCTTTCTCTGAAATTTATTGATAGCCTGTCTGGCATCAGTGGCAACATCTGCAGCAGATTTCTTTGGCCAGTTCTGAACAGGTCATCTAAGAAACCAAGGCCCCTCCTGCAAAGCAGAACCGTCATTAAGATCTTCAGGACTGGCTCCTCTTGTGATGATGGCAGCAATGTTGCAATCTCCTGGAATCCACCACCAATCATCAATTGACCCAGTTCTCTTTATTTCTCCAACCCTATTGGCAAAGAAACTCTGGTAGCCATAACTTTCACATTGAATAGCACCAAGAATGGTCTGACTATGCACTAAGTGGAACCAACGTTCAATATCCATTGGACAATGCTTTTCTACATATTTTCTCAGCCCTGCTGCAAACACAGCACCACAGATTTCAGCCTTGACTGTGTCACCCTTCTGGTCCAATGGTGTTAACTTGGCTTTGGATTCAACCAACCTCACCACAGCTCCATGGTCTGCATTCCATCAAAGGCACATAACAACTCAATGGGCCTTATAGGCCTTATCACTTCCATCTGAGAATGTAATTCCCCAAGGCTTTCCTCTCCATTCAGCTGGTGTCAGGCTCCTATGAAACTTCAGCTGGGCTAATTTCACATACTCTTCAAATAGATTGATGGCTTCTTCTCTGAGGCCATTCGAAAGTGGTATGTCCCATGTCCATAGGATCATAAAGCCCAACAACTTGGCTTAGTGATTCATTTCAGGTCAGAGGCTTTGGAGTTTTGTCTCTTACTTCTTCTTCAAAGAGATTTTTTTCCTATCCTCATTTTCTTTTTCCTTTTAGATAAATTGATTAAAGTCATTACATATAACTGATCACTCTCCTCAATGTACCAGTCTCTAGAGCTTTACTTTATTATTTTATTCTTACATTTGGTTTGGTAGTACCAGTACTTTGTTTTTATCACCTGAATTCTTTTCACAGATTGCAGTTTCATTTTCTCGCCTCCCACTTTGACCTGACTGAATCCATGATTTGAGGCAGAGTCCTCCAGCCCTCAAAATCTCTTCAACCTTCTCAGCGATTTCATCCAGACTCTGTTTGTCACAGTGGGAAGTAAGAATATCATCCACTTAATTATCCTCTTCAAGGACTCTATACTCCTCTTGTAGGTGAACAAACTTCATTAGTCTTGCTATTTCTCACATAGCCAGCTGTGCGATGCATCCTCCAGGTCTATCTCCAATGTTGACACTGGTCACTTATTTCATCTTGAGGAGTATCTCTTAAGAGAACTCTATGGAGGTGATCCTCACGTTCCTCTAGCCACACAGAGTTGTACATTTTTTATGTCTCCTAGAGCAACCTAAATTCCTCTTCTAAATCTAAGCAGAACAGTCCTGATAGGGTTAAAAACATCTGGTCCCTTTAGTAGGAAATCGTTCATACTCACTCCCTTAAACTTTTGACTACTGTTCCATACAAGGTACACTGGAGTTGTCACCGAGTGGGGATTTGGTGCTACCAGGCCAAATCCAGTTACTGATCATCTTCTTCATGAACTTTATGGCTGCTTGCTGCTCCACCATTTCATGGATCTGAGCTGTACAGGCAATTTTCCAGATTGGTTCCTTCTCAAGCCATTCTTCTGTCCCCAAAAATGTAGCCTCTACTCCACTTCTATTTGTTAGGGAGTCTGGGACATCAATCCATGGATACCTTATATACCAGTGTGGAGATGAGCTAGGGGCATCCTCTTCTGTGTAGATGAGACCACCTTTTATGACTTCAAATTCTCTCTCCTCTGCCAAAGTCATCTCCTTCCCTCCTGGTTGGAAATTTCCACACCTACACCTTCCATATTTGGGCTCACCTGCTGCTCCAATACTGTTCCACTTCCACCATTCCAGGAACTCCTGAATACTAGCAGCTGTGTAATTAATTTCAAATGTATCTTTGTGGTGTAGCTGGATCTTTTCAGCCTGTATTTCGACCTCAAGGTTTTGAATTACCTCTTCATATTTGACCACAGCTGTTCTCATTGAGTGAGCAAAATGTTTCTTTGACTTGTGTGTAGTTATGTAGATGTATTCAAACAAGTAAGGGTGAGCTCTGCCTACAGTTTTCCCCAATGGACTCTCCCATAGGACTAGATCTCCAATTACTCTCACTGTTTGTGGTGCAAGTCTTCCCTCCTGGTGGCCGATAAGAGGTTCAATACATTCTGGCCGTTTCAACTCCTCAAGGTCAAACCCTGGAACGAATCTCTTTAGCTGCTCAGGTCTAATGATTTGATGTACTTTGGCAATCCTGTCTAAACCATAGCAAACCAGTTCATGAGCCCTCTCTGTTCCCCTTGGTGTCCTCACTCTGACTTTGAGGAGGTATCTTTTGGTGTTCACTTTGATACTCATTCTGCCAACTTCATGCACAATAAGAGTTATCTTTTCACTTCTCAATTTCAGCTCATTAGCAGCTTCATGATGTAATTGGTGTCTGATGCAAGATCCACCAAGGTTCCAATTTTTTAACCTGCATTGGCAGTGACATCCATCAACATCATAAGAACTGGAAGTTCATTCTTCTGAAAGAGACTTATTTGGTTGCTATAGGTACCTTTTGTAACTGCAGTCTCATTAGTGAAGGCCTTTTTGCATCTTTCTGCCATTTCTGGTGAGAGTATAGCTAAGAACTCCTCTTGCTCCTCTGTTAGCTTGTTTATCTTTGTTTTATCTGCCCCAGCCATCTCATTCCCTTTTTTTAACTTCTTTTCTTGGGCAAAGAAAGAAGTGATGATCTGATGATCCTTCGCTTTTGCAGCCTTTATTTCTGCATATGTAAGAGTCTCTGCAGTTGCCATCCTCCTCATGACATCCCAAACACTTTGTGCATGCGCCCAGCTTCTTTAAGGCCACTTCTTTCTCAGTCACCTTGAATCCTTTAAACATTTTACAAAAGAACAGTTTATCTTTGTGTTTCTCATCTCTACATGCAATACTCTCATCCTGAGAATGATCTTTCCTTGCTGTTCTAGTTGTAGCATACTTTCTTTCAAATTTCTTTCCTGCTTTATCTGGTTTCTCAAATTCAGGAAGGTAAGCAGAGTGTCAAAATGGTTGTCTGGGGTGACACCATTTACAGGGTCAATCATAAACATGAGCCAGTCTTTCTACACAAATTCAGGTAGTTTGCGGTCCCGCGCATTACCAAATTTAAGTTGAAACAGCCTCGAAATCAAAGCAGCGGCAGTTATATGGTTACTAGCAGAATACCTGCGCTTCGCAGCGGAGAAGTAGTGTATAAAAGAAGTTATGAAAAAGAAAAGGAAAAATTTTAAAAATAACGTAACATGATTGTTAATGTAATTGTTTTGTCATTGATATGAGTGTTGTTGTCATATTTATATATATCTATATATCTATATCTATACACACGCTTGGCAGCGGAGAAGTAAAAAGAAAAGGAAACATTTTAATAATAACGTAACATGATTGACAACGTAATTGTTTTGTCATTGTCATGAGTGCTGCTGGCATATATATATATATACACATACATGTGTACATATATACACACACATATACTATGGGGTGCGAAACAGGCAAATATTTTCTGAATATATAAATATATATGAATATATAAATATATAAATATTATATGAATATATAAAGTCGGCGTCAGAATATATAAAGTAAAAACTTGAATATATAAAGTCATTCCCGAATATATAAAGTCACTGTCGGAATATATAAAGTCAAAACTTGAATAAATAAAGTCAGCGTCGGTATATATAAAGTCAAAACTTTTTTCTAAATATATAAAGTCAAAACTTGAATAAATAAAGTCACCGCTGGAATATATAAAGTCAAAACTTGAATATATAAAGTCATCGCTGGAATATATAAATTCAAAACTTGAATATATAAAGTCAGCGTCAGAATATATAAAGTCAGCGCTGGAATATATAAAGTGAAAACCTGAATATATAAAGTCAGCGTCGGAATTTATAAAGTCATTCCTGATTATATAAAGTCAAAGTCAAAATATATTGATTGAAACGACTCTGAACTGAAGTAAGTTAACAAAGATGTATTCAGAAAAATAAATTAAAAAAACACTGTTCGGTTAATGTTTTGAAAATGATGCATTTGCCCTGCCCAGGATTGGTTCCTGCCTTGCACCCAGTGTTGGCTGGGATTGGCTCCAGCAGATCCCCGTGACCCTGTGGTCGGATTCAATGGGTTGGGAAATGGATGGATATTGCAGCACTGACTTTGTATATTTCAAAGATGACTTTATATATTGAAGTTTTGACTTTATATATTCGAGCGCTTACTTTATATTGTGAGCTGGAGGGCTTCGCTATTACGTGTGGGGACGAAACTTCACTTTGGTAACTGATCATGCTCCACTTCAATGGTCATACCGACAGAAAGATACAAACTCTCGCCTCATGAGATGGTTTCTGGGCTTACAACCTTACCGTTTCACAGTAAAACATCGACCAGGTTCTGAACACGTCAACGCAGACGTATTATCAAGACTAAATGAACCTGGTATAGAGAGTCGCTTGATTCACGGAAATGTGAATAAAGCTGAGGGGGAGGGTGTGAGCTGGAGGGCTGATCGCACCCCAAGAAGATACAGACGCCTCTGGGAAAACCACAACCCCGAAACACAGACTACCCTCACATTGCTCCTTACTTTCTCACTTGCGCCATAACGCATAATGCAAACCTCGCGCGATACTCCACTAACTTAAAAGCTTTGTGCAGCGCCTGTCAGTTGAAAATTGATTGTTTGCTTGCTTTTATCGCTCTCTCTCTCTGCTCCTAGCGGAACTGTCATCTCTGACTTGTCATGGAGCACGTTTAAGCTCATGTGTTTGCAGTGTTTGAATAAAAACCCTTCTTGTTTCTACGACCTCCTGTGTCTCTGTGCAAATCTGTGACCCAAGCGTGACAATATATTCCGATGCTGACTTTATATATTCAAGATTTGACTTTATATATTCCAGCGCTGAGTTTATATATTAAAGTTTTGACTTTATATATTCAGAAACAAGTTTTGACTTTAAGTTTTGACTTTATTTATTCCGACAGTGACTTTATATTTTTAACGCGTTATGGAGCACATGCATCGAAGCTTCTCAGCTGTGCGATTGTCAATGTAACCTTTTGTAAGTAGTGCCTGGAGGATTCAGTGTGGAGAAACTCTAGAGACAGCGTGTGTATTAACTTGTGAATTTTTCTGTGTGTATTTGGTGGCAGTGTGACGAAGTTGATTCGGAAGACGGCGTTAGCCACGGAGCTCAGCTCAGAGCGAAATGAGGTAAATGGGAGGGGATATGATGACGTGACTCCCCCACCCGCCTTAACTGTCAATCCCCCACAAACACAGTCTCTCGGAATTTGCATAAGCACACCCCTTCACCTGCAATTTTAACTTAGTTACAAAGTGATCAAAACTCTCGTTTATACCCTGCGTCCTCTCATTAAACTTGTATCCCGCATTACCCGTGGGCATGAAAAACGCCAGCGGCAGCCTGTCTATTAACTTAATTTAAAGTTTAGGTTTACACCTTGCTTTGTTTCCGAAGTAGCAACACTCATGAATATGGTATTATATGTCACTCACTCGCTTCTTATTGTTTCGCTGCCTTCTTAATTAGGAACGTGCTTCATTCCGACTCTAACATTTTTGTAGCTGTGATGTGTGCATCAGTGTAATCGATGTACCAGGAAATCATGCATTGACAAAAGTTCCCCTTTGCTTGGAATTGAAAGTGTGATTAAATGCGTTATTTTTTGTTATGGAGTACATGCATCGAAGCTTCTCAGCTGTGCTTGTGCTAAGAAAAGGAAAGATTTTAAAAATAAGGTAACATGATTCTGCGTTAACCGCATATTTTTTCATACGTCTCAAACCAAGGAGATGCGAGGTTAAAATGAACCGAGAAGCGCGCATACATACTCAGTACATCCCCTCTCGGGAATCGAACCTCGGATGTAGGCGATAGAGGCAAAGCCTCTGCAATTGCGCCACGGTGTGAGGCTTATCTATTTGAGAGTATGTAGATCGGGATATATATATATATTCGCAGCGGAGACGTAGTGTGTTAAAGAAGCTATGAAAAAGAAAAGGGAACATTTTAAAAATAACGTAACATGATTGTCAATATACAGTAATTGTTTTGTGAGTGTTATTGAGTGTTGCTGTGATCAAGGATTCGATTATCATTATTTGTTTCAATCAGGGTCGTATTTGTACGATGTGTTGTGTTCAAGTTACATTCCGTGTTTGTCAATCGTTGTAAAGATGACAGGTTTCATTCATCGATTCGTTTCTTACTGCATCAATAAACAGCTCGTCTTCTTCTTTATCTGAGACCTGACACACTGCATGCACAGGTTTTTTTTTACACTGTCTTCCTTTAGCGGGACATTCACTTTTTGCACCGTGTGCTTTGTTTCTGCAGTAGTTGCACTTATGAATACGCTTGTATGTATCAGACGCTTCATATTTTTTTGCTGCCTTTTCAATTGTGTAATTCAGTTTTTGTTCAGCGCTCTTTGGAACTGTTGCTTTTTGTCTGTGCACTGAGTCAGTTCACGTGAGCCGCTCGGTGTACATGCATCGAAGTTTCCCAGCTGTGCTGGTGCCATGTCATGCTATGTCCATGGCTGTATCTAATGTTACCTAAGTCCCGGCACTTAAAACTTTCTCTCGCAGTTTCACTGAGTTTGTGCCAAACACCACCCTGACCATCTCATCTTCCTCTGCATAAGCACAGTCCTTCACCCGTGAATATTTAGTGGCAGTGTTTCTATTGGATTGCCGCTGACGGACGGCCTTATATGGGCAGGCACTAAATTACAAACGCCAGCGGCAGCCTGTCTATGAACTTAATTTAAAGTTTAGGTTTACATCGTGCTTTGTTTCCGAAGTAGCAGAACTCATGAATATGGTTGTATATGTCACTCGCTCGCTTCTTATTGTTTCGCTGCCTTCTCAATTATATAATGCATGTTTTCTTCAGCGCTTTTTGGGGCTCTTCCTGGTTTTCTATGTACTGCGTGATTACGTGGGAGGCGTGATGATGTCACACGAAACTCCGCCCCCACGGCTTTCAAGCTCATCTCCATTACAGTAAATGGAGAAAAACAGCTTCCAGTTATGACCATTATGCGTAGAATTTCGAAATGAAACCTGCCCAACTTTTGTAAGGAAGCTGTAAGGAATGAACCTGCCAAATTTCAGCCTTCCACCCACACGGGAAGTTGGAGAATTAGTGATGAGTCAGTGAGTGAGTGAGTGAGTGAGGGCTTTGCCTTTTATTAGTATAAATAAGGAAGTGCGCTCACCGTTGGTGTGTTGAGGGCGCTGTCGCGGGAACGCGGGGCCTTCTAGCGGGTGAGTGCTGTGAGGAGCGGTGTGTCTGGACACACGAGAAGCCGGTATAATGTCCAGTAGCCTACGGGCTCCTCCGCACGTGTTCATTTTTGCACGCCGGTGTCCTCACTGCCTGCCCAGTGCAGGCGGTTTAAAGTGCGGTGCGCCTAAAAGAGAAAGCCGGCATTTGTTTGAGTCAGAGATGGGGATCCCATAACGTTAATAAAATGGTTTTACTTACTGGTGAATCGGCAACAGGTGTGCTTGAGCTCAGCATAGCCGTTGACCGTCCCGGAGGGCTTATACGCGCGCGACCCGCAGGAGTTTGGTTTTAAATACATAGTTGCCCGGGGCGTGTCGCGGCGCGTGGCGTGAACGCGCTAGCGTCTACCTGGATAGGTGTGTGAGGTAGACATGTTGGCAGATTGGCTGGACAATCTTGCCGGTTATATTTAAGTAGTTACCTGCCAACAGGGGTCGTCAGTGGACCTAAAAGTGAGGTAGGAGTAAGCACTGCTGAGCTATTTGAAGGAGCAGTTGTGATTTTGGCGGCTTTTGTATATATTATTTTTGTATATAGAGTTATATATCTCCAAGTGAATATTTTTGGTGGAGGTATATATTCTTATTTAGTGCTGGGATAGTTTTTGATTTAGGGTTTGGTGCAATTTTTTTTTTTTTGTATATACACACACTTGTTAATGTGCATTTTTCTTTCCTGCTGGAGGAGCGTCTTGAGGCAGGGATACAAGAAGACAACCTTCATTATTGGAGTGTGTGTGTAGTTTTTGTAGGAGTGCACTGTTTTTGTAAATACACAGTATTTTTCCTTTTTGTATGTTTTTATTTATTTCTGAAAAAGTGTCAGTGTTGAAGGACTGTGTCTCAAAGCCCACCTGACACTACTGCATTTTTGTTGTACAGCACTCTTGTAAATAAACTTGCACCATTCACCCTTCAATTTTTTGTCTGTGTCTCATCTCTCCCCTGTTCCTGTTCGGTTCATGAACTATCAGATGTCCAGAGTGTAGGCTGGGGCCACTTCCCACTACACGGGATATCACAGACCTATACTTGTAATTGAAGCATGTTTTTCCTCAGCAATACTCCTTGCTCTGACAAACTCTTCTTTTCCTGGCTCAAGTTTGTTGCTTACTGCTTTCAGGTTTATCACTTCAGCCTTAAAGTCATCTTTCACTCCCGTTGGAATCCATTGCTCCCAGGCTGATAGAGCCCCAGCTGCTTCTTTAATAAGCTTTTCCAGAAAAATAGGTGGCACTTCATAGCTCTCATAATCACCACTACGTGCAGGTATTGCTTTTGCCTCTTCACATGTCTTCTCAGCTTCTTTTACAGCAATTAATAGTCTGTCTTTTCCATATCTTATCCATAAATGGTCTTGAACAATGTTCTTCACTTCATTAATTTGTGACTCACAGTCCCCAATTACTTTCTCAGCCTCTTGGTACTTTTCAGTCAGAGCAGAATCATCACAATCTTTCATCACTTCAGCCTCAGCCAGTAGCCCAACCTTGTAGTCATCATTTGCTTCCATGACTTTCCTCACATCAGTAGAAGGTTTTTTGAACTCCTCTCTAAGCTCTGCTTCAGTCATACTGCTTGCCCATCGGCTCAGATAATTGGCCTGCTTTGTGAAGCTACTTTCGTTGTGCTCCTTTCTCTCTTAAGATGGTCCACTGTCTTTCCTACAGCATCAAGAGCCATCTTACTTTCAGGAACGTTTGAAAATAATATATTTTCTCTTTCTTCCTTATTATTTTTTTCCATATTATTATTCCTGTTATTTTTTCCTTGTCACTTGTGCATCTATAACATCTTCACTTTTCTTTAGACCTTCTGAAGCCTTTAATCTTCTATCCCTACTATTATGTCTGTGTTTATCAACTGCCAGGTTATTTAGGTTTACTGCATCAATGTCTGCCCAAACTTGAAAAAGGCCTTTAGCTGATTAAAGAGGACACATGGAACCATTTAACTGTTTAATAATAAACAGGTTGCAAGAGCAACAGCAAAAACAGGTGTAGAATTAGGTGTAGGTTGATAACCTTAAATAAACAATGAAAATACAAGAAAACTCATATTTTCATTATTACTATAACATTTTTTTTGTATACACATACCTGTACACTCCTTCATTATTTCAAACATAAGCTAGTTACTAAAAATAATTATGTTTGTGTGATATCACGCATTAAGTTAACTTTTTACATAAATAACAGCTGTCACTAGTCAGAAACGTTTCACATTAAAAAAGGGGGATTTTTAACATAGCAGTGACTTCTCCAAAATCAGCTAATACATTAAGCTTCCCAATTCCTCTGTGACACTTCTTTTATTTTCTTTTGTTCACAATTTCCTTCTCCGTGACTTCTTTTTACAACTGAACGACTCTTCTGTGCAGTAGAACACTGACCCCAGTCTCCCCCAATAAACATTGACAAGATCGATTGTCTTCCCTTTTCCTTTTTTTTCTCAAACATATTAAATAACAAAGCTTAAAATCACCAATGACCTGTTGATGGCAGCTGACTCTGGGCTATTAACTATACTTGTGCTCCTTGATCTGAGCTCTGCCTTTGACACCATCTCTCATGATATTCTCCTAGAAGGATTAAAATCAATTGGTATCGTTGGCATTCCACATGCCTGGTTTAAATCTTATCTCTCGGATCGTACTCAGTTTGTATAGTTAAAAAATTATAGATCACTAATTTGCCCAGTTGTTTGTGGTGTTCCCCAGGGCTCTGTCTTAGGGCTCATTTATAGTTCACGCTCAGAACGTGTACACGCCCGCATCATGGCTGCCACGCGTCCCCAGCGTTCATTTCATGCGTCCTCTGAGCAGGTCCTCAGAAATTAACGCGACGCGTGCGCGAGTTGCAGTACCAGCAAAAAGTCGGGGTGGGCGCAGTGTGCTAAAAGTCGGAATGTGACGTCAGAGTCTCTGTTTACTATCTACATGTGACAGAAAGCCTCTATGCAGATCCTACGGGGATCGATGTGCGTGCTTTGCTGTTTGGTGAATAGTTTGATGTGGTGATGCAAAATGCTGACATACAGATGCATTCGTGGTGATTTTATATTCAAGCGTCGCATATTCCCGATTGTAATGACATGATGCATTTTAAAAGTCTCACATAACATCTTTGTGCCGTCTTTTTTTTTTTTTTTTTGCAACTTAACAACAGCAACATAATGTATATCGCTGTATTTGAGCCACTGAGAAAAAAATAAAGGACACGGTGAAAACGTGTATTTTGTGATTAAAGTGGAAATTTCGGCTTTAATTTCAAATTGCCCACCTTAACCTCGTAGTTTACTTTATTATTAAAGCAGACAGTTGTAAACGTCATCCCAGTTTTTAATCGCTGCGAGCTTCTTGGACCTGACAGCTGCGGCAAGCAGCAATATATCACCACACAGAAAAATTAAATGTATGATATTTCAACTCTCTGCACATTTAGAATCTTTAGATTTGTACTTGATATCACTTTCATGATTAAATGCATTAAAATGTGTATGTTACATTTTACATATAATTTTGTTTAAATAATGAATACTGTTAATAATTACACACATGGGGGGAATAATTACACACATGGGGGTGACACGGCGGCGGAGCGATAGCACTGCTGTCTCACAGGGAGTTATGTTGCTGGTATATCCTGCTTGTATTCCACACTGTGCTCCGGTTTCCTTCCAAAGATATGCAGATTTGGGGATTTGGTGCTGCTAAAATGACGCTAGTGTATGCGAGTGCTTGTATTCACCTTGCGATGAGCGGAGACCTTGTCCAGGGATTGTTTCTCAGTCGTGCCCAGTGCTTGCTGGAATGGACACATCCCTGGATTTATGGATTTAATCAATAAACATCCTTTTCAGAGATATTGCGGTAAGGTGTTATCGGAATTTAATAGGTGTTTTAGGCAATTCACAACACAGAGAAGCCGAACATGTTCTCACCGTGATAATATCTTGCACTGCCACCTGGTGGATTCCTCCAGATTTACGTAAAGTGCGTGCGCAAGTATAAACACTACAACGCTTGCGTAGCAGGAGCGTCCTCTGCAGCATGCGTCGCGTCGCGTGAAGTATAACTCCGGCCTTAGGCACCCTTCTATTTATTATTTACCTTCTGACTCTTGGTCAGATTTTTAGGAAATTTGATATTAATTTTCACTGTTATACTGAGGATGCCCATCTTTATCTGTCTACTAAGCCCAATTCCACTATTCCACCCTTTCCCCTCTCTGACTGTTGCAGGGAGTTAAATTATGGTTTTCTGCAAACTTTCTCAAATTAAATAGTGATAAAACAGAGGTTCTTCTGGTAGGAAATAAAACTGTTTCAGCCAAATGTGACAATATTTCTTTGACTATTGATAATTCTCTAATCTCTTTTTCCTCTCATGTAAAGAGTTTAGTCGTTATTCTTGAGAATATATGAGAATATGTGAAGCACATATTAATAATACCACTTGTTCTGCATATTTCCATCTATGTAATATTAGCCGTCCACACCCATTTTTTAAAGTTAATGGCACTGCTATCCTGGTTACATCTCATATTGTTTACTGTAATTCTATTCTTTCTGGTCTTCCTCACAAACTCCTCCCCAAACTCCAACTTGTTCAGAATGCTGTTGCTCATATCATTATCAGAACCCTCTCCATGGAACACATTACTCCTGTCCTTCAACATTTTCAATGACTCCCTGTTTAATACCTTATTGATTTTAAGATTTTTTATTTTTTTATTCCAAGAACCTTGGCACCTCCCTACCTCTCTGATCTCCTTCAAATCTCTACTCCCGTAGTCTTAGATTCTCCTACTCTATTAATTTAATTACAAAGTGGCCCCTTGTCTCAGGAACTCTCTCCCACAAGACATCCGTAATATTGACTTTCTTCCTACCTTTAAATCCCACCATACAACACACCTCTTTAAGCTTGCTTATTTTATTTTAGCTGTAATTTTTTTTATTTATTCTATATTGTGTCTGTTGCTATTAATGTGTTCTGTAAGGTGTCTTTGAGTGCCTTGAAAAGTGCCAATAACTACAGAAGCTCTGAACCGCACAGTGAAAAAAAATTATGGGATAACTCTTATCTCGTACGTACAAGATACTTTCACGTACGTACGAGATGTTTTCACGTACGTACGAGATACTTTCATGTACGTACGTGATAAACTTAGAGATAAACTTAGATTAAAATATTACAAAAGTGTGCTTCGGGGCTTCCTAATTACGACCTTACCAAGGCGGTGGCGCTTCAGTTTGACGTCACTTCCAGCGCTTGCAGCGCGGTGATATAAAAAAGCAGACGGATGGGCTTTTATTTATTAAAGGAGTGTGGGATGGCTAGAGTTGGGTTTAACAGCAGCATGCAATAACTACGTCAGGTAATGCCCAGAACGTCAGTCACGAAATGCCCATCGCATACCCCATTACACTATGGTTAAGAGTACGCTTGTGGAAGGGTTTACTTTACAGGTATTCGTCTGCACACTCGTACGGAGCACCGGAGGAGATATGGTGTTTTGTTTCTTCCTGGGAAACAATTTAGTACAACTTACTATCTCGTGCCCACCACTTACCATAGCCTGCGCACCAGGTTCTTTAAAGTCGCACCTGCCAATATTGCGTGTGCGCCGCATACTTTCAGATGAGCACCGAATGCCGTCGCGTGCTACTGTACATCATTTTCTGGAAACAGGAAATATCACTGAACAGTCTGAAGTTTTCCTCACACAGTTACAGTCCACAGAAATGAATATTGGCAGGTTTACAGTGGCGGTTTTAGGCATGGGCGAACGGGGCAGCCGCCCGGGGCGGCATTTTTTCATGACACGTGGGGGGCGGCACACGAACTTGGAGGGAAAAAAAATCATCTGTGCCGCTAAGCGGTTTTCTATTATCTATGATACCTGCGCCGCCCCTGCTGCTGAAGGAGCCGCACAGAAGCTGAGCGAGCGGAGAGGAGAGGGGATGAGGGGCGTTGGGGGGGAGGAGGCGCAGAGTACAGTTCACCTCTCCCAAATGAAGCGGACAAGGAGGGAGGCTAAACTATGTCAGTGACACCTGACTTTCTTACAAATAACGCACATTTCATTCAAAATATTTTAAACACAGACCAATAATTGGCACATTTTTATTTATTTATTTAATTGTGTGAAATGGCTAATAAAAATAGGTAATAAAAAACGATTATGATGTGGAGGTGAATTGGTTTAGTCTTGACTTCTGGTCGTGAGTGACAGCGTTGGGGGATGATGGGAAATCTGTTGATTGCCGATTACTTAGTAAACACAGCGATGGAGAGAAAAAGGCCAAAGCTGTCAGGTGCCCATTTTAGGAAAAAAAGAAAAGATAATGAGGAGAAACGGGCAAAAGATAAAGGTATGCAACAATATTCTCTCTGTATGATTAAGGTATTCATGTCATTGTGTTAATTAGTGGTATAACGTTAACTCTTACTTTGTTAGCCTTCTTGCTTATGATGCATGCTATGCTTACCTTGCTAAAAAAAAAAAAAAACACAGTAAAAGCCTAATATACAAACCATCACAGAAATTCTAATGGTTTCTATTAAATACCATTGTGAACCATTAACTTTTTTCCAGTGAAACTATTACAAAATTCCTTATTGTAGTGTGTTTTGGGCACTTTTCCAATAGGATTTACCATCCCACCCACCAATAGAATCCATCATATACCAGCAGACACCCTATACTTACCATTAAAACCAATACAATTCCCATTATAACCATTAAATCCATTACATTTTCTGTTATTTTTGGGCAGGGTTCTATTGTTTTTTCAGCAGTGTATACAACACGAGATCTAATTAAATTTAACCAAAAAATATGCTTTGCAACAAAACTGTTGCAAGTACAGTTATTATTTATTTCCATTGTTTGTGTTGGCTACTGTAAATAGCCAGTGTAATTTACATATGTGTAGATAGTGTAAAAGACAAACATTTTCCTGAAACAAAAAAGGCTGAGGTCCACAAAGCGCCACTTCTCATATGAATCACATGATGAGCCTTTCAGTGATGCCCTTAGGAAGTTGGAGATTGGATTCTTCAATGTTGTTCTTGATGCAGCCCTGTCAGCCATCGCGGAGAGATTTACCACATTGGAAAATGTGGAAAACAAATTTGGGGTTTTGACAAATTTCCCTAGTCTTGCAGATGAGGAGCTGGCAGAGCAGTGCAATGCACTAGGTACCACACTGCACGTCGAAGGGCATTCTGATTTGGACAGTAGAGAGCTTTTGCAGGAAATCAAGAACTTCCCTCACCTGCCATCAAAAACCATGAGCCTCCTTGAGCTTATCACTTTCATGCACGATAAGGATCTATCTGAGATCTACCCCAACTTTTGGACTGCTCTCAGGATTGCACTTACCCTGCCAGTGACTGTGGCTCAAGCAGAGAGGAGCTTTTCCAAACTGAAGTTAATCAAGACATACCTGAGGTCAACCATGTCTCAGGAACAGCTCACTGGCCTTGCTGTCATAAGCATTAATCATTCAGTAGGGGAGCATATCTCATATGATGCCATTATTGATGACTTTGCATCTAGAAAGGCCAGAAATGTCAGATTTTAGTTTCAGTTTGTGTTTTCTGTTCTGCAGTGAAATAATTTAATTTTCTTTAGTGTGATTTATTCTATATTTTATGTGTATATTATTCTTAATAATTTAAAATATTTTTTCTTAAATAATATTGGTTTGTACAGAGTATAATTAAGTTATGAGCAGTTTATTTATTTATTTATTTTTTTTTTGCAAAAATTGGTCTGTTATGGAATGACGGAATTACTACAATAAAACGTGTGGTGTGTACAAAATGTGTAGTTTTGTCATGTTATTTTTTTTTTGGGGGGGGGGGGGCGCCGGGAGGGAGTCTCGCCCGGGGAGCAATTTAATGTAGAACCGCCACTGATTCCCATATTAGCAACAAGTCGGACTCCGCTGTTTAAGGGGCAATCAGGTTAAATAACCATCCGTGCCTCTGATATGTAATAAAACTGAAAGAAGGTGTCTTTATTTTTTCCCATTACCGTAAACACAATGACATCATAAGTTAGCCAATTAATATACCAAGTGTACCTACATTTGGGCTAAGCAAGTATTACCTGCAATTTAACTTAGTGATTCATCCTGTCAAAAACGTTGACAATAAAAACGGCAGCAACACGATTTAGATCTCTGCTGTACTTTTAAAGATCGTAGTTCATTTTGCACAATGCAACGGGTGACCCAGTGTGCCAGGTTGGCCAGTGGATTTCACTAGGATATTCAAGTTTGGCTTTTTAACAAGGGTACATTTCTTGTCTGAAAACGGCGGGAGTTAAAGTGGCCCGATTTGGATTTAACTCTTTAGATGCACGTTAAATCCCACAGTTCACTGGTGCAGATAAGCGATCGAGTGTGCCAGGTTTACCAGAGAATTAAATTAGTGAACCCGCATTGAACTGGGTAAACTTCACACGCAGTAAATACGTGAAATATGAATTCCTTTTGTAACTTGTGCGAATAACAAGCTGCGGGCTAGAAAGTAAATTGTTTCTCAGGAAGAAAAAAAAAACACCAGATCTCTTCAGTTGCTCCGTACAAGTGTGCAGACGAATACCTGTAAACATAAAGCACGTAACTAAACCGTTACCCTCCCATCTTAACCATAGTGTAACGGGGTATACGATGGGCATTTCGTGACTGACGTTCTGGGCATTACCTGACGTAGGTACTGCAAGCTGCTGTTAAACCCAACTCTAACCATCCCACACTCCTTTAATAAATAAAAGCCCATCCATCTGCTTTTTTATTTTACCGCGCTACACGTGCTGAAAGTGACGTCAAACTGAAGCGCCATGGCCTTGGTAAGGTCGTAATTAGGAAGCCCCAAGCCACTTTTGTAATATTTTAATCTAAGTTTATCTCGTACATACGTGAAAGTATCTCGTACGTACGTGAAAACATCTCGTACGTACGTGAAAGTATCTCGTACGTACGTGAAAACATCTCGTACGTACGTGAAAGTATCTCGTACTTACGTGAAAACATCTCGTACGTACGTGAAAGTATCTTGTACGTACGAGATGTTTTCACGTACGTACGAGATATTTTCATGTACTTACGAGATAAGGGTTATCCCATAATTTCTTTCACTGTGCGGTTCAGAGCTTCCGTAAATAATTAATAAAAATAATAATAATAAAAATATACTGACATGTTTATTGACATGAATATTTACATTTGAGAGATAAAATAAGGATTTTGAGCATGTTGCAGGCTTTTGCAGGTCATTGTGTGCTGCTGTACAAATTTTTTTGAGAAATGCACTTTTGTTAAGTTAAGGATGATACAAGAAATGTTCCAAAGTGACTGAAAAGAACTGTAAACACAACCATCACGTGTGAAGATGCCTATGAGTTTAACTGTAGACACACCAATCAAGTTTAACCTCTATAAAAAGGCAACACGTGAGTTAACCTGTCTTCAACAAAAATGGAAGACATCAAGAACACAGGTGAAAAATAGGTCTTCTATCTACCGTAAATCAGTAGCTTATTGTATGTTCTACATAAGTACTTTTTGGTACTCATTCTTGTGACATTTTACAGTAGCCAACATGTATATTGTTGGGTCTACATAGGATTGAGGGTTGAGAATGCCAAGGAGGTAGGGGCTCCATATTCAAGAGAGAGTGATCATAAACATGGTTTTGGCCAATAACGCAATACGACTTAGTCAATGACCTGTATGTTTTCAATAGCGTCCAGAAGGTCTTTCTGTCAATGCTGGCCTGAATCCTTAAAAAACATCAAGTTTAAATTAAATGACTTTATCGAGTGCCTTTTGAAAGAAATTCAGACAGAGTTTAAGACCTGCAGCACGAGTGTGTGGAGGTAGGTATTGTTCACTTTACTGTTGTATTACTCACTGCACACATAACTTTTTTACATGTACATTTACTGTATGCTAGATCAATATTGAACTATACACTGTTTTCTTTTAATGTATTTCAGAGACTTTTCCAAAAGGAAGCTGATGGAATCCCAGATGAATTTATATATATCGATGAGGCTGCGTTTGACCTCACAAAAGTTAGAAGAAGAGGAAGAAACATAATTGGCCACAGGGCTGCTTTCAATGTACCAGTGCAATGTGAGAATCACATTATCCTTTGTGTTGCCATCACACAGAATGGGGTTCTCCCTTGCCATGCTAACTGGGGTCCTCACAATACCACTCTCACTTTCATATGTCTAGACAGATTACACAATATTGTCACAACAGCAAACTAAACAGACCAGATGTGATATATTGTCATATGGGACAATGTATCTTTCCGCAGATCTCCTCTGGTCTAAAACTTGTTTCATCAGCATCTACAATTTACAGTCTAATACCTTCCACTATATTTCCCCTTCTCAAACCTCAATGAAGAGTTTCTCTCAGCATGGCACTGGAAGGTTTATGATTTCCAGCCCTATGTCCAGATACCCCTCATTTAAGCCATGGAGGAGGCCTGTGATCAAATTAATACAGCATCTGTACAAGGATGGATTTGACATCCAAGAAGGTTCTTCCCGTGTTGTCTTGCCAATGAGAATATAACCGGTGATTCTCATTAGATTTCCGGCGCTGCATCCGAGTGGCAGCCTTTCCAGCAGCTCCGTGTATGACTTTATCTTTTATTTTTGTGAATTTCCCCTTGGGATTAATAAAGTATCTATCTATCTATCTATCTATCTATCTATCTATCTATCTATCTATCTATCTATCTATCTATCTATCTATCTAACAACGTTATATAGCCAAATCCAGGTAAACAAAGAGATGATGTCTAGTTTCCTTTTTTTACTGATACAATAATTTCTACTTTTGTCTCTCAAAGTGTGTTTGCTGAGCTTACAGTGGTATGTGCTGTAGTAGTACTATGAAAACTGGGATATATTTTTTTCTGAATATGTTTTGTTCTGATGTTCAGTATTGACTGTTTTGAGTATATGGAGAGATATACAGTAAATAAATATTTCCATCAGTCTGTAGAATTGGTCTTGTGCAGTTTTATATTTGTACTTTATCTATGTATTTTAATCATTAGGAAAGTCATGTCATGTCATTATCCAGCTTGCTAAATTCTAACACAGGGTCACGGGGGTCTGCTGGAGCTAATCCCAGCCAACACAGGGCACAAGGCAGGAACAAATCCCCAGGCAGGGCGCCAGCCCACTGCAGGTCACACACACACCCACAAATGCTAAAAGTGTTCTGCTACTTGGGTGTGTGGTTTTGCTAATTGTGTGTGGTGTAGTGTTTTGACAAAATGGGCCCTGTTTTTAAAATTGAACTTAAGCAATCAAAAAAAACTGTAATAGTTGCTAATTCACCTAATGTGTGTCAAGAAGTCATACAGACGGGATTGTCTGATTTTATCCACTAGATGACAGCAAAGTCTGGAAGATAATGGATTATGACGTACATGCATTAATTTTCCTTACTGGTTATCACCAAGTACTGGCTGTCACTAACTTCAAAAGAAACACTCTGCAGGAAATGTGCATAATGTTGATGACACAGTTTTGCAGTGTTATACTTGCAAGAGGCCCCAGTTACTTTACCTGTTTTCAGTTCTAAATTGGCAAGTTAAAGTTGCCAATCAGAAAAATCAGAGTCACTCATTTTACAGTTTATTAAATTGATGTATTTAGTGTTTGAAAGAGGTTTGTATTTAGGGATTGAGAACTTTGCAAAGTGTGTTGGTGAAAGAGTGTAAGGATTTTTTAATGATGACAAACCACAGTAAATGAGTATAGTGATCTCAGTCACAGACCAAAGATACCCAAGCTTGAGATTTTGGAAAATAAGTGCCAGCATGTGGAAGCTGTGTGCAAGCAATTGAGAAAAACTGTAGTTTATCATGCAGTCTTTGCTGCCATCTATATGATAACTGCAAATAAGACATTTAAGGAAATGTTTTCTTAACTCATACTGTAATGGTCCAGGTCAGCTCCATGCTACCTAGTCGCTTCTTTAACAGAAAACCTTTGATAGTCATATAATGAGATGAGCCTGGCAATTGAGGACACACAGTCAGCAAGGAGTTGGTGTAAAATGTTCAGTGCTTTTCTTAAAAACCAGACAATGTCCAAAGTGCAGAAGGTTAAAATCCAAATAACAGTTTAAATAAAAATGAGGTTAAAATTAATCATCCTGTTGTAAAAACTATGAGGCTTTGTGTTTCTTTCTAAAACTTGTCTCCTCAGTTTACCTCTTATGGATTCTTCAGCAATGGGAGACATCCACCAGTAGGTACAGAGACCCCGAAATCCAGCCGGGTCCCTGTTGCCAGTCTGTCGGCATTCTTAGGACACAATGCCAAGCTTTGCTTGGCTCTCCCCTTGCCTCAGTCTGTTGAGCTTCTGTGGAATCCTCCTGGAGCACTTAGTTGCTCCTGCTTTGAAGAGTGCTGAGAAGGGGTTGCCCATCTGTCCCCTTCCTGAGCATCTTTCCACATGCTCTGCTCAAAGGGTTCACTTTCCCATTCACTTGCATCCTCTTACATATTACACCAGCCTCTGTCCCATTCTTGCCCTTCTCTCCATTTCTTTCCTTTTGTTTAACTTCCATATCTTCTTTTTTCTTTTCTTTATTTTCTTTCATTCGTCCCTCTCTGCAGTGCAAGTTCTCTCAATAGCCCTGATTGGGTGGAGGTGCTATCCTCACCCACTCCGAGGTGTGAATGAGGCACCTGACTGACCTGCGCACATTTGCATTCGAATGCGTGATCAGCCAAGCACCCCAATCATATCCTGCATGCTCATACCTGCCCCTTTTCTCAGACTACACTCTCCGGGACAAGATTATCAATTTAAAAATCACACTTCACCATGGACCTCTTATCACACATAGTCACTTGGTATATATCAGCTCTCCCAATAAATAGTTATCCTTTGACTTAGTGAACTGAGGTGTTCATACGGCTGGGTCAGATCTTATGAATAAAGAATGCTCATTTGAACCGTTCCAGCAGTGCTTTCAGCTGTTATTCTAAAGGGAAATCCACAACAATTATTTAAATTGTGTGAAATACACAAATACAAATGTAGGAACACAGAATACATGATCATTTTAAAGCTATTCAAATTAGCCCATTTGTTAATTCACATATTAACAAATATGTTACACTGCTGATGCTGTTTTAGTTCCTGCTCAAGAGATCACATGTCTGATTTTTTCTTCTTGTTCTCATTATTGGCTGGAATATTATGACACGAGGATATGTTGACAACTCAGGGCAAACCAAGCAATTTTCTACATATCAGTTGGTCTTCATACTTATCACTTCAAAGTCACACTCCAGAAAAAATACTCTTAACTAATCGACTGGCTGCTGTCCACCAGTCTAGTATCATAGAAATCCCAAACATCAGTCTCAAAATAATCTGGTCAGTTGCATGACTTTGTATGATGATATCACTGTCAATCCTCTTGGGGACATTTCAGCAGTCTTCTCATTGTCATTTTGTTCTGACACTTCAAAATCGTCATGTGACAGTGCAGTAACTGCATCATCAATGATATGCACAGGACTGTGAGCGACAGCAAATACTTGAAATCTAATTAAAAGAAAAACTAATAGATAGACACTTTATTAATCCCCAAGGGGAAATTGACAAATGATTCTTAATGAGAATCTGTTATCTTGTTGATAAAATGCTGGACAGTAAGCACATGATCATGAAATTTTACATGTCCAACGATTTTCAATAATTTGACATGGTGTAGTTACAAGATCAGCAACTCGGTCAGCAAGACTGACGTACCCTCTGACTAGAACTTTGATGAATGTGACACCAGTTCTGTTTTGTGTGTGTGTATGTGTCCCATGAGACATAATAATGAAAGTCTTGGTGGAAGTTCTCTGAGACTCCATCAGCACTCCTCTTGGCCCAGGTATTAAAACAGGGTGGTTACAAATGCTTTAACCAGTTTTAATTAGTGGTTTGTGCTTGTTCTCCCATGTCTCTGTTTACTGTGTGGCTACAGATTTAATGATCAGTGTGAAATGTATACTGTACACTTGCTGATCAATATTTTTTGGAAATTGGGAGATTTCTGCCCACCCAAGGTAAATGAAGCATAATCAAAACTAAGGAAGAGGATAATATATATATATTTTTTGATAAACATAAAAATGATAGAAATATGATAACTGCATATATGAGTATATTGACATAGAGGACAGGACACAATACAGATGAGATAGACAAACAACATAGAAAAAGTTGGCTGTTTACTGTTTATTTAGAGTTCTGTTTTATCTTGACACAGTTAAACACTTTTATGATAGCAAGTCTTTAAGGATGATGCTGAGAAATTAGTTCACACTTTTGTTTTCAGTCTTCTAGATTACTGTAACGCACTCCTCTCAGGACTACCCAAAAAAGACATAAATTGTTTGTAACTAGTGCAGAATGCAGCTGCTAGAATCCTAACTAGGAAAAGAAAATCCGAGCATATTTCTCCAGTCACTACACTGGTTACCTGTGTCATTCAGAATTGACTTTAAAATACTGCTTATGTTTTACAAAGCCTTAAATAATCTCGCTCCATTTTATATATCGGAATGTCTGACACCTTATATTCCAAATTGTAACCTTAGATCCTCAAATTAGTGTCTGCTTAGAATTCCAAGAGCTAAACTTAAAAGAAGTGGTGAGGCAGCCTTCTGCTATTATTCACCTAAAATCTGGAATAGCCTGCCAATAGGAATTCGCCAGGCTGATACGGTGGAGCACTTTAAAAACTGCTAAAAACACATTACTTTAACATGGCTTTCTGATAACTTCACCTTCATCTAATCTTGATACTCTGTATATTCAATTCATTATAATAACTATTCATGGTTTCTCTAAAATCCGCACTGACCCCTACTCTCTCTTCTGTTTCTTTTCCCGGTTTTCTGTGGTGGCGATCAGCGCCATCACCACCTAATCAAAGCACCATGATGTCCAACATTGATGGATTACAGTTTTTCTCAATTGCTAAAACACTAAAGCCCATTGGCTGAAGAAAGTTCTCAGTTGCCTGACCTCATTTAGCTAATTGTGCAGTCTGTTGTCAATACCTTAAACCATTTCACATGGTAAAACACAATATGCAGATCTTACTTAGACTTTTCAGCAAAACTCTAAACACATTCTCATTCTCAAAACACATTCTACACTCTAATGCACACGTCATCCATACTGGTAAACACAAGTAGCAACGCTCAAATACAATTAGAGAAAACATGTCATTGATTGAACACAACCACTCAAAATTGATGTCACCTGTTTCAAATGATGTGACACAACCAATATAAGCCAGTTCAGATAGCAAACAGGTTGTTGAAGGTAGAAAGGAGAAAGTCTGAGCATGGATAGAAGAAACAATGTGAGAGGACGAGTGCGTATGCGAGGTGGGCGACGAGGAGGAGGAGGAGGAGGACGACGACGAGGAAGAGGGTGAAGAGGAGGAAGAAGAGGAGGGCGAGGAAGAAGAGGAGGGCGGCAAGGAAGAGGAGGAGGAAGACAAAGAGTGGAAATATCTGATGAAATTCGAGCAACAGTCATAGACCATGTTCTTGTCCATGGACTGACAATGAGGGAAGCAGGACTAAGAGTGCAACCCAATTTGAGCCGATTTTCTGTGATCACCATAGTAAGGACGTTCAGAGAAGAGAACAGGTACAGTATACTACTCTATTTTTGTAATTGCAAATTTACTGTACTACACTATATGCAAATGTTTCAATAGACATTTGTAAAGTTCATCACTGTATGTATAGTACTGCATGAATATTTGTTGTAACTGCACATCTACTTTTTGTAGAATTGCGAGGCTGCCACACGCAGGTGGAAGGACGGCTTTATTCACTCAAGAGCAAGAGGCCGTTATAGTGGGCATGGTCCTTCAAGATAATGTAATACGACTCAGAGAAATCCAGGAATGAGTGATACAAGACAACACACACTTCCAGGGAATCAACAGTGTGAGCATTTCCACAATTGACCGTGTCCTCCATCGTAACAGGATGCGAATGAAACAAGTATACAAAGTACCCTTTGAGCGCAACTCACCAAGGGTGAAAGAACTGCGAGCTCAGTATGTGCAAGTAAGTGTACATTCAGAAACATTTACTGTAATCCAGATTTTCTACAGTACTAACACATACTATGGGAATGACATTACAGTACATACAATGTATGTGAATCAGAAGTGCATACAGTAGGCTTAATTGTACAGGCTGGGCCATTTATATGGATACACCTTAATAAAATGGGAATGGTTGGTGATATTAACTTCCTGTTTGTGGCACATTAGTATATGTGAGGGGGGAAACTTTTCAAGATGGGTGGTGACCATGGTGGCCATTTTGAAGTCGGCCATTTTGGATCCAACTTTTGTTTTTTCAATAGGAAGAGGGTCATGTGACACATCAAACCCATTGGGAATTTCACAAGAAAAACAATGGTGTGCTTGGTTTTAACGTA
>JANRMT010062842.1:33964167-34058632 GCA_026402145.1 Polypterus bichir lapradei
TACGTTAAAACCAAGCACACCATTGTTTTTCTTGTGAAATTCCCAATAAGTTTGATGTGTCACATGACCCTCTTCCTATTGAAAAAACAAAAGTTGGATCCAAAATGGCCGACTTCAAAATGGCCACCATGGTCACCACCCATCTTGAAAAGTTTTCCCCCTCACATATACTAATGTGCCACAAACAGGAAGTTAATATCACCAACCATTCCCATTTTATGAAGGTGTATCCATATAAATGGTCCACCCTGTACTCTACAGTATAGCACTGTCTCTGTATGACTTACAAAATTCTAAATGCAGTATATTGTATTTCTACACAGACAATATTTGACTTGGAATCCTTGGACAGACCCCATGACTTCATCTTTGTAGATGAAGCAGGCTTCAATCTAACAAAGAGGAGACAGAGAGGCCGAAACATCATTGGACAGCGGGCCATTGTTGAAGTCCCTGGTCAACGAGGTGGCAATGTCACCATCTGTGCTGCTATTAGCAACCATGGTGTTCTACATCACCATGTTACACTCGGGCCATATAACACCCAGCACCTTCTAAAATTTATTGGAAATCTAAGAGAGATTTTATTTGAGCTGCAGGTTCAATACCATCAGGGTCAAGAGCTAAATGAGAATCCCATTCCCACCTATGTGATAGTGTGGGACAATGTCAGTTTCCACCGAGCTGCTCCGATAAGGGAATGGTTTAACATCAATGAGCAGTTTATGAACTTGTACCTCCCTCCATACTCGCCTTTCCTGAATCCGATTGAGGAGTTTTTCTCCTCTTGGAGATGGAAAGTGTATAATAGACAACCCTACACCAGAGTAAGTCTTCTGCAAGCCATGGATTTAGCTTGTGGTGATATAGGTGAGGAATCATGTCAGGGCTGGATACGGCACACAAGAGGCTTCTTCCCCCGTTGCCTCAGGAGGGACAATATTGCTTGTGATGTTGACGAAGTGCTCTTGCCTAACCCAGCCCAAAGACGAGAAGAAGCAAATTGATCACGTTTACTCCTTTGATTTTTGTCCCTTTTAGTATTGTATACTGTAGTACAGTGCATTGTGTGCTGTTTACTGTACAATGAACAAATTGTATGGCCCAAAACATTGAGATTAAAATTTGCTTCTCCCTGAGAAGTATATGTTTTGAACAATGTGTTTTCTGTTTTTTGTTGTATTGTTTACTGACTGCTTGATAGTGTATATCATTTTGATCACTTTGTTTTTGATTTGAGAGCTGTGCTTGATTTTGAACACAGGTAAAACTGTTTTTAGGCGAAAGTTTCATTTTGCAAGAGAAGTCAGAGGTTTTGTAAATAGTGCTTGAAGATAAGGTTTTGCATTTAATGGTTTCAGAAAATGGAGCAAGGTTTCAGAAATTGTGTTTTAGCAATTGAGAAAAACTGTAAAAGCCAGAAGTCTACATGACCATCATCATCAAGTCCTTCCAAGAGAACCCTAAATACAAAGAGGACTGTTTCATTTATGTTAGGTTGAATGCCCAGAGGGGAATGGGCGGTCCCGTGCCCTGGAACCCCTGCAGATTTTATTTTTCTCTCCAGCCGTCTGGAGTTATTTTTTTTGTTTTTTCTGTCCTCCCTGGCCATTGGACCTTAATCTTATTCTATGTTAATTAGTGTTGTCTTATTCTAATTCTTACTTTGTCTTTTATTTCTCTTTTCTTCATCATATAAAGCACTTTGAGCTACATTATTTGTACGAAAATGTGCTATATAAATAAATGTTGTTGTTGTTGTTGGCTCTGTGTTTAGCTGAGTATAGTTGCTTCTGGTTGAAGTGGAGGCCTCTTCTTGCATGAGAGTACATTTTTTCTCTTTGCTATGTTTTTAGTCCATGGTGTGCTGTAATGCTTTCCTAAGCTTTACCTTTTTAGACAGATAGATAGATGCTTTATTAATCGCAAGGGGAAATTCACATACTCCAGCAAGAACATACTGATAAAAAACAATATTAAATTAAAGAATGATAAAAATGCAGGTAAAACAGACAATAACTTTGTATAATGTTAACGTTTATAGGTTGTAATTGAAGAGTCGTATAGTGTGAGGAAGGAACGATCTCCTCAGTCTGTCAGTGGACAGCAGTCTGTCGCTGAAGCTGCTCCTCTGTCTGGAGATGACCCTGTTCAGTGGATGCAGTGGTTTCTCCATTATTGACAGGAGCCTGCTCAGTGCCTGTTGCTCTGCCATGGATGTCAAACTGTCCAGCTCCGTGCCTACAATAGAGCCTGCCTTCCTCACCAGTTTGTCCAGGCGTAAGGCGTCCTTCTTCTTTATGCTGCCTCCCCAGCATACCACCGCGTAGAAGAATGCACTCGCCACAGTCATGTGATAGAACATCTGCAGCATCTTATTGCAGATGTTGAAGGACGCCAGTCTTCTAAGGAAGTATTGTCAGTTCTGTCCTCTCTTGCACAGGGCATCAATATTGGCAGTCCAGTCCAATTTATCATCCAGCTGCACTCCAAGGTATTTATAGGTCTGCACTCTCTGCACACAGTCACCTCTGATGATCACGGGGTCCAGGAGAGGCCTGGGTCTCCTAAAATCCACCACCAGCTCCTTGGTTTTGCTGGAGTTCAGGTGTAAGTGGTTTGAGTCACACCATTTAACAAAGTCCTTGATCCTATACTCCTCTTCTTGCCCACTCCTGATGCAGCCCATGATAGCAGTGTTGTCAGCGAACTTTTGCACGTGGCAGTTGTATTGGAAGTCCTATGTATATAGGCTGAACAGGACCGGAAAAAGTACAGTCCCCTATGGCGCTCCTGTGTTGCTGACTACAATGTCAGACCTGCAGTTCCCGAGATGCACATACTGAGGTCTGTCTGTAAGATAGTCCACAATCCATGCCACCAGGTATAAATCTACTCCCATCTCTGTCAGCTTGTCCCTAAGAAGCAGAGGTTGAATGGTGTTGAAGGCGCTAGAGAAGTCCAAAAACATAATTCCTACAGCACCACTGCCTCTGTCCAAGTGGGAGAGGGATTTGTGTAGCATATAAATAATGGCATCTTCCGCTCCCATCTTCTCCTGGTATGCAAACTGTAGAAGGTCGAGGGCGTGGCGGACTTGTGGCCTCAGGTGGTGAAACAGCAGCCGCTCCATGGTCTTCATCACATGTGACATCAGGGCGACAGGCCAGAAGTCATTCAGCTCACTAGGACGTGATACCTTTGGGGCTGGGGTGATGCAAGATGTTTTCCAAAGCCTCGGTACTATCCCCTGTTCCAGGTTTAGGTTGAAGATGCGCTGTGGAGGACTCCCCAGCTCCAGCACACAGGCCTTCAACAGTCGTGGTGATATTCCATCTGGACTTACTGCTTTGCTGGCACAAAGTCTCCTCAGCTCTCTGCTTACCTGGGCTGCTGTAATTGTGGGTGGGGATGTCTCTCCTATGTTGGTATCAGCAGAAGGATGGGTGGAGGGTGCAGTACTTCAAGGTGAGAGTGGGTTAGAGTGGTCAAACCTGTTAAGGAAGTTGTTCATTTGGTTTGCTCTCTCCACATCTCTCTCGATGGTGGCACCCTGCTTCAAGCTGCAGCCAGTGATGATCTTCATCCCATCCCACACTTCCTTCATGCTGTTATTCTGCAACTTCTGCTTCAACTTTCTCCTGTACTGCTCCTTCGCCGCCCTGAGCTTGACTTGGAGTTCCTTCTGCACACGCTTGAGCTCATGCTGTTTACCGCCTTTAAAAGCCCTTTTCTTCTGGTTCAAAAGGCCGTTGATGTCACTTGTAATCCTGTTAGCATAGCAGCGTACTGTTCTTACTGGAACTACAATATCCATACAGAAGTTGATGTAATCAGTAGTGCAGTCAACAACCTCCTCAATGTTCTCACTATGTGATCCCTGCAGGATATCCCAGTCAGTAGTTCCAAAGCAGTCTCTCAGAGCCGGTTCTGCCTCAGGGGACCACTCACTTCCTGAATGAGTGCATGGTTGTAGGTAGCTCCCTCACTCTTGGTTTGTAGTGAGGCTGAAGTAGAACCAGGTTATGATCTCCTTTCCCAAACGCAGGCAGCAGGGTGGCGCTGTATGCGTCTTTAACGTTTGCATACAGTAGGTCAATAGTCCTATTTCCCCGGGTGTTACAATCCACATACTGGGAGAAGGCAGGTAATGTTAGATTCACTGCTGTGCCATATTCAACTTCACAGGGAATCACTTTAATCTTTCTGGTAGTAGAGTGCAGATGTTGAAGTTCTCTTTTTGAAGCAATGCTGCTTTTCTGTTTTTTCAGACAGGGCTCTGTCACTGGCACAGAGTTTGGCTTGGCAGAATGGATGTTATAGCTAGTTCAAGGCATCAAGCTCCAAGCCTCTATGGAAAGTAGTTTACAGGCCAAAGAAAGTCTCTGAGCTCTTTGGTCTGCAGAGAGTGGGTGACATCTCACCCACAACAGAGAGCAGATTGTCAGCTCACAAGGAGAACAGATTGTCAACTACACCTCCGCAAAGAGAGCACATTGTGTGCTTTTTGGCTAACCAAAGAGCACAGGTCCTCAGCCATCAGGCCCCCAAAAGAGATAAAATAAATGAAGAAATGAATGCAGCCAGTTTTGAGGGAAACTGTGACCAGTGCCTGCTTACTGGAACTTTATTTTGTCCGTCACATCCAGGAAGGTTCAGTTTGTGGTCACAAGCATAAGATGAATGTCCATTTGAGCATGTTGTGGTCTAAAGGAGCCTCTATAGACGTATCGGTTCAAAACTGATTTACACCTTTGTTAAGAGATTTAATTACAGGGCTGAGCAAACTATTAATATGAGCTACAGTTCATCCTTCTACTGAGGATTAATTTGCCTAACATTGTTTTGAGTCTTGTGAATGCTTCAGATGGACACAAACAGTGTCCCACAATGCATGATTTATTTTAAAAGCCATACTTTTTTTGTGCGTTTGAAAGTTATTGAGCATCTTATAGCCTCCAACTCACCAATTACAGAACCTCTATTAAACTGATGGAACCTTTTCAGTCTGGTGTCAGAGCACAGTACAGCTATGAAACTGTTCTGCTTTGGGTAACTAATGATTTGCTTATGGCAGCAGACTCTGGACAAACCAGCATATTAATTTTGTTAGACCTTAGTGCAGCATTTAACACTGCCAGACATGTTATTCTACTGTCTAGAAAAGAGAACATACTGGGTATCTCTGGCACTGGCCTCTAGTGGTTTAAGTCCTATCTGACTGACAGGCAAGATTTTGTTAGCTTTGGTAAAATCCGATCCAGCTCAGCGCCAGTCACATTAGGAGTCCCTCAGGGCTCTGTGCTCGGCCCTCTGCTCTTCTCTGTCTATATGTTTCCCCTTGACCATATCATTCGTAGCTACGGACTGGACATTTTTTTGCAGATAACACTCAACTCTATTTCAATGTTAAAAGTGAAACTTCATCAGGGCCTTCTCAGCTCATAACTTGCCTCAGTGAAATTAAAATCTGCATGGAACAAAATTCTTTAAAATAAAATTGCAGCAAAACCGAACTGCTACAAATTGGCACTAAAGCACAACTTAAGAAAATGAGCTCCTTTTCAGTCACTCTTTTTTTTAATTTTTAAAATTAATTTTATTGTAATCATTCCATACAAATCGATCAAATTTTACCAAAAATAGGATTGAGAACAAGTCGAACCCCACCCCTGAGAGAGAGAGCATGGCCAAAGGGGTAAAACTTAAGGCTTGTAAACATACCTAAATTGATGAGTTTAATAGGCCAATAGAGATGAATGGAGGAGAAAAAGAAATGTGGAGATAATTGCTTCCTCGGTGCTTTAAGAGCTTATTCTAAAATATTATTGATTAGATCCTGCCATGTTTTGAAAAAAATCTGTACTGTTCCTCTAACTGAATATTTTATTTTTTCCAATTTCAAATAGTATAACACATCTGTTTCCCACTGACTTATGAGGAGAGATATGATTCTTCCAGTTTAGCAAAATAAGTCTGTGTGCCAAAAGTGTAGTGAATGCAATCACAGTTTGTTTGTACTTCTCCACTTTAAACCCATCTGGAAGAACACCAACACAGCTGTTAATGGGTTAAGAGGGATTGTGACACCAAGGCTGTCTGAAAGGTAATTAGAAATTTTGGTCCAAAATGATGTTAATTTGGTGCAGGCCCAAAACATGTGACCCAGTGAGGCTGGGACTTGATTGCAGCATTCGCAGGTTGGATCTTGCCCTGGAAACATTTTATAGAGCTTTAGGTGAGACAGATGTGCTTGATATATAATTTTGAGTTGAATAATTGTATGCTTTGTGCTTATGGAGCTCGAGTGAATTCTCTGCATTGCTATTTTCCACTCCTTTTCTAATATATTGATTAAGAGATCTTTTTCCCATTGTCCACTTGGATCTTTGAAAGGGAGGGACTGTAAAATGATTTTATATATTGCAGAGATGGTGTCTAAGTCCTTGAAATTGACCAATATTTTTTCCAGCATGGACGAGGGTGCAAGATGAGGAAAATCAGGCAAGTTCTGTTTAACAAAGTTCCTAATTTGAAGATAGTGAAAAAAATGTGTAGTTGGAAAGTTAAATTTGGAATGTAATTGTTCATAGGATTCAAAGATGTTGTTTATATAAAAACCTCAAAACAATTTAATCCCAAATTATTTCCAGATATTAAAAATTGCATATGTTTGCGAGGGTTGAAAGAGGTGGTTCTCTTGCAGAGGTGCCACAGATAAAAGCTTCTACATCTTAAAATGCTTTCTACATTGGTTCCATATTCTGATTGAGTGGAGCACAATTGGGTTATTAGTATATTACAACAACAACAACAACATTTATTTATATAGCACATTTTCATACAAACAGTAGCTCAAAGTGCTTTACATAATAAGGAATAGAAAAATAAAAGACACAATAAGAAAACAAAATAAATCAACATTAATTAACATTGAATAAGAGTAAGGTCCAATTGCCAGGGGGGACAGAAAAAACAAAAAAACTCCAGACGGCTGGAGAAAAAATAAAATCTGTAGGGATTCCAGACCATGAGACCACCCAGTCCCCTCTGGGCAGTCTTATATATTGCCGATAACTTACATTTATTGGGGCACAAAGCAGGGAATATAAAGAAGTACTGCAGGATTTTTCTTCTATTCCAGGCCTGTGTATGTTCATTTATTTGTGTCCAGCTTTTTATATCTTGTATGTTTGCTGCCCAATAATAAAACTGAAAGTTGGGTAGAGCCATGCCACCTTCTGCCTTAGGTCTTTGTAGGGTCGTTCTTTGTATACATGGATGTTTTGAGTTCCAAATAAATGAGGTTATTGTTGAATCTAATTGCTTAAAAATGATTTATTGATGTATGTTGGAATGTTTTGAAATAAAAAGAGAAGCTTAGGAAGAATATTCATCTTAACAACATTAATTCTTCCAGCTAGAGTGAGATGAAGGGTTGACCATCTATGCAAGTCTTGCTTACAAGGCCTTTTTCCATGCAGATGGCAAAATTGTGTTGATAAAGAGCTTTATGTTTACTTGTGATGTTTACCCCTAGGTATTTAAACTGTTTTGCAATGATAAAAGGTAGGGTGTCTAATTTATTATTATATGCTTGAGAATTCACTAGAAAGAGTACACTTTTATTCAGATTAATTCTGAAACCAGAGATCTTTTGAAATTCTGTAAGTGCTGTTATGACTGCAGGCACAGAATTTTGTGGGTCTGATGTATATAGTACCATATCATCAGCATATTAAAAAATTTTTTGTTCAAGTCCTTCTCAGATAATCCCATTTATCTGATCAGCATTTCAACAGTGAACTGCCAGTGGTTCAATGGTGATTGCAAATAGCAGTGGTGACAAGGGGAATCCTTGTCTGGTACCACGTTCTAGTTTAAAGTAGTCTGAACAAATGTTGTTAATACAAACTGAAGCTTCTGGATTGGTATACAGTAGTTTGATCTATGCACAAATGTTCTGGCCAAACCCAAATTTCTCTAATGTTGTGAAAAGGTATTTCCATTCAATCATGTGAAATGCTTTTTCTGCATCCAATGATAATAGTATTTCTGGGGTGTTTGACTTTGTTGGTGAGTATATTACATTAAACAGGCATTGAAGATTGGAAGATAAGTGTCGACCCTTGATAAATCCAGTTTGATCTTGTGATATTACCGAAGGCAGCACTTTCTCCATCCTTTTAGCTATGATTTTTGAGAGTATCTTAACATCATTATTCAGAAGTGAAATTGGTCTGTATGATGCACATTGTAATAAGTCCTTATTTTGTTTAGGAAAGACGGTGATTAATGCTTGGTGAAAAGTTTGAGGTAGAATTTGATTGTCTCTAGCTTCTGTAAATGTTGCTAATAGGAGGGGAGCTAGCTGAGCAGAGAATTTCTTATAAAATTCTGCAGGGTAGCCATCAGGGCCTGCTACTTTCCTGCATTGAAGTGACTTTATAGCATCTAGTAATTCTGATAGAGCCAGAGGTTTATCCAGTTCCTCTGCAATAAAAGTATCTATTTGTGGTATCTGTAATGTATCCATAAATGTATTAGACTGTGTGTTGTCTTCTTTAAACTCAGTAGAATATAAGGATTTATAGTAGTCTCTAAATGTGTGCATTATATTTTTATGGTCGATGATTTCGTCTCCGTTCGTGTTGGTGATTACAGGGATTGCATTGCGAACTTCTTGCTTGTGGATTTGTTGAGCTAAAAGCTTATTAACTTTCTCTCTGTGTTCACAGTAATGATGTCTGGATTTATAAATTAGTTGTTCAGTTTCTTTAGTTGTCAAGAGGTTGAGTTCTGAATGCAGAACCTGCCTTTTCCTATGTAGAGCCTCGCTTGGAAGCTTGGCATGTTCTTCATCTATTCTAGTAATTTCGCTTTTTAGCTCTGATACTTTCTTGGTTTCTAATTTATTTTTAAGGGAAAGATATGAAATAATCTGTCCTCTTAAGAAGGCCTTTAGAGTTTCCCAGAGTATTCCTGCAGAAACCTCTGAGGATGTATTTGTCTCTAGGAAGAAACTGATTTGTTTGGGTATAAATTCTGTACAATTCTCTTCTGCTAATAGAAGCAGGTTAATACGCCATCTGTGAGGTGAGTGTGTGGGGCATAATGACTTTAGCTCCAAGATCAGAGGTGCATGGTCGGAAATAACAATAGTATCATACTTGCAACATTTAATCATAGGCAAGAAATTATTATCCATAAAGAAATAGTCAATTCTTGAGTAGCAATGATGTACTGGTGAGTAGAAAGAATATGTTCTTGAGTTTGGGTTTAGAAACCTCCAGGGGTCTGATAAGTTGTGGTCAGTTATAAACTTTGTAATTGTCTTTGCAGTGTTAGATGTCTTCCCCCCTATGATAGGTGTCCTATCTAAAAGTGGATTTAAAACACAATTAAAGTCCCCAGCCATTATAATTTTATGAGTGTTCACATTGGGAATGGATGCAAATAAATTTTGTATGAATTCCTTATCATCGACATTAGGTGCATAAACATTTATCAGAATCATTTTACAGTTAAATAAGATGTCCATGATCATCACATATTTCCCTTCAGGATCAGATACTACATCTGATGCTACAAATGAGACTGTCCTATGTATGAGAATTCCCACACCTTTGTAAAGCTAGAATGGTACATTTGGCCAATCTAGTCCTTTTGCAGCCGGAACTGATCCTTGCTTAGTAAGGGGGTCTCCTGTTGAAATACTATTTTAGCGTTTAAACTTGTTAGGTGAGAGAATACTTTAATTCTCTTTAATTCGTGATTCAGGCCTTTAACATTTCAGCTCACAAAGTTAACTGTCCCATCATGGAGACATTGATTCTGATTTTTTGATGTCATTTTATAGTCTTAACTGGAAGTTCAGTTACTCTTGACGGTGATCTCATCAGACCTATGAAAATCAATATAAATAGCCTGTTACGTCCAGTGTTTTGTGAAATGCTAATGGCAAGAGCACAAAAAAAACAGGGAATGCAAAATGGAGGCAAGGAAAAATTTACTATTTGTTAGCTTAAGCAGTGTTATAAGCAACAAAAGGTAAGTGATGGAGTGATACCTTGTGGTAGAGACACTCGAAACTGCAAGTTCAGAAAGTCGTGCAGTGCCTGATATAAAAAGGAAGTGGTCAGATGTCAAAGTTGAGGTGAACAGGCAAGTGTCATAGAGAAGCGTATTAGGGCACAGAGGAAAAAAATTAGGGACACAGTGAAGAAAAAAAAGTCGAAATGTAGACTTTAATCTTGACATTTACACTTTAAACTTGTAGTTTATTTTGTCATTAAAGTAGAATGTCGTAAACTTCATCTTAAAATCGATGCTTAATTTACCAGAGTTTACCAGAGTTTCTCACATCCCATAACTAAAGAAGCATGTGTTCCCTGACCCAGTCATTAGTCACTACATGCTTCTTAAACAGGCTTTCTCTTTCGTAAGACAGGAGTGCACAGGCACTGATCACGATTACATTAATGATATTACAGCTCTCTGAACAGTTCAGAATAGTATGATGTATACCTGATATCATTTTCATGATGAAATGCATTAAAGCATGCATTAAACTTGCAGTACAGTGGCGCAGCGGTAGCGATGAGCTGGTGCCCCATCCAGAAATTATTCTTGCTTCCCCCGTCCAGGGATTGTTCCTGCCTCCCGCAGGACGCTAGCTGCACAAACCTGAATGAAATAATTTAACCATTCTATTGTATTATAGTACTCACAGGCATTGTGCTTGACTGATACATTTTCTGTATATTTGATAATCCAGTGTCGCTGATGCAAATCTGAAAAAAAGGATATCACACAGTTTGCTAAACCAAGTAGAAAAAACTTATGTTCGCAATAGTATAGGCTGCCGTGAGAATGGAGAATGTGCTTGGCTTTACGCCAAGTTTAGTTTTTATACATCATGATGTGAGTGTGGATAAAGGTGTACGCAACATTTTTGTACATACGCACTGTTTATACATGAGGCCCCAGTCATGTTAATTACCATTCTAATGAAACTGAGCTGGTCTTCTTTTTTAGGAGTCGGCTGCTTTCCTAAACATTATTTATAGTTCACTTTTATAAGCTGGGTTGGTAATTTATCATGCTCTTTGCAATTTTGTGGAAGTGATAGCTCTTCTTTGCTTATTTCACTTGTAGGGCAGATTATGAAGCTCTTTGTTACCCACAATTTTTTAACTAAATTCCTCGTTTCTGTTACATGCATACGCTCTAAATCTGTGTGCAGCACAATCATATCTTTATCACAGGTAAGAGATTTAGAATGAATAATCCTTGGAATTCTATGTCATTTTCCATTCTCAGAAGGTTCTTCTTTCCAAAATAGGCGTCTCGTAGTATTTCATAATATCGCCTGAATGACAGATCTTTTCTTTTTTTTTTACTTTTTGCGTTGCTGGTATAGCTATACCAGAATGATTATGCAAAGCATATTACCTATCCAGTGCTTTGCACAATAACTCAAAGTTGGATTTCCCAGTTTTGTCTTTCTGTCTATGTGTGAACATGATGAGTTGAAGTTTTGCAGATAAGAAGCAATTTTTCTTGCTCTTAAAGTCTGACACATACTCTAGACCTTGCTCAGTGTTACTAAGTATTTGCCCATGTTAAATCCATTATTGTTGTATATTGATCAAACACTTCAGAGATGTCTGCAGTCTCTCGTTCTCGTAAGGCACATCCTTATTCATTCTCTAATTTTACAGTTATCTGCTGTAGTCGCTCAAATGAGTTTGCACTTTGAGGTCTTTTGTGCAGGGTTCACAAGGGATAGATTTCCTTTTTGAAAACCAAAACTTTTGGAGGAGTGTGTTCTGTACAATCTGAGATGGTGTGGGTGCAGATCAACCCCTTTCCAGTCACTTTATATTTGTTGACACTCGATTCATTTTGGACAGCACAGAGGATAACTTGACTCTTATCATTTTAAGCCTATCTAGTAAGCTTTCATTCTGTTTTTCTAACTGCGATTTTCATTAATAGTAGCTGCTAACTTGTCTGTCAAGCATATTGGTTTATAATTGATCATGTCATGTTGGTATAGTGGTGGCATTAAGATTTATATTAGCACTTTAAGAAAGATTTAAAAAAACAACCTCATACAACTAACAACATGTACTGTGTTTGATACACCCACTCTCCCCTGCACACGTCATACATCCCAAAAGATGCAGACTATAATAATCAATAATCAAACATAAAGTACTTGTCAAAAGTATTACTGAACAATCACATACAACAGACTGAATATGTGCAGTACGTCTTGATCTCAAAAAATGTTCAGTTTCTAAGTTGTCATACTTCTCTTTCTGTTTGTTTTTTTTTCGAAACCTTTGCAAACAAAATACTTAAGTTATCATTAAAGTCCACTTTCCTTGTTTCGAAGTGAAAGTGTTAGAAGTTTAGAAGATTTGCCTTCTGTGCATGTCTAATACCCTCAAACACCACTTCTTTTTTATTAAGTTTCCTTGCCTGTTTTTTTTCTTGAACACATGAATACGAGATATTAATTTGCTAATTTAATAAGGCAAGTTTTAAAATGTCTGACTACATTATTATCTTATTTGTATTAAATTGTGCCATTGTTTCTAGGAAATGATCACCGACTATTTAACATAATTGTAATTAATTCACAATCTCAAACATCATTCAGTTTTTATTACTAGGTTTTGCTGCTTGATTATTTGTATGACATTCTGACATGTAATACTAGAACAGAGTTGACTTCAGTGTAAAGTGGGTTCACTGGAGAAAATGACCCAGGCTTGTATTTCATAAGTGGGTATAAGTTTTACTTATTTCATACAGGCTGTTTCATTTGAAATTTGTATATTAGTAATACAATTATTTCAAATAAAAGTTTACTTTTTTACCCATTAAAGATGTGTAAATAGGTTTAAATTATGTTTTGTTTAAATTATTTCTATATTTAAATATTTTATAATATTTCGTGTGGGTTATGGTAATATTCAACAATGAAATATCAATACAACAAGGATTGCACAGCTACTTGGATGTTTACAAAGTCAAGGGACACAGGAAGCACCATCTGAAACAAAAAATTTTAGAACTTATATTATAAACACACTGATGAGTTTTATATGTGTCACCCAAAGTATGAGCTGGAATTTCACCATGTAAATAAGCAGTTTCAAAACCAGTGGCAGATGGCTAATAAGACAACAAGCCTGCAATATTGCAAACAGAATTTCACCTAGTGCTGCACTGGCATGCAGTCCTTTTAAGGATTGCAAACCACCTAAAAAAGCCGAGTAAAGAGCAAAAGCGTCCACTCTGGCATTCAGGACCACTATACAATGTTGTCAGAAGCAGGGCATAAAGAAGCTAAGAGACCTAATATCTGATTTTTTAATTGTCTAATGTTGACCTGCAATTGACTTGCTTGGCTCTTGTGAGGACTTGCTGGAGAGACTTGAAGATTCATATCTGGGATCTGGAGTGACACATGCTGCATCAGTACTTGGGGAAGACAGCTGAGAGATGAGTTTTGCTTTAAAGGCTGAGAAGATCTAACCCCTAAATATATCCCCTAAATGTTATGATTGAGAAGAATTACCTAAGACAAGGCACTTTGAAAGGTTACAAGTAACTGGAAAAATGACCCCAGCATCCAAGCAACAGAGGAAAGTAACTGTTCAGTGAAAAAGAGCAGCATATCTCTATAGGAACATATATTGTATTCCAAAATGGCTTGTGTTTCCCCCTTTAGTTGTTGCTATGAAAATTAATTGACACTTGTGCTGGGCCTTATTTGGTAGTGTGTTCTAAATTATTACTGGTTTTGAGAAATTGTGTGGAGAGTAAGTAACAAACGTTCCCAGCATCTGTACTACTGGTTACTCTCCAAACTAACTGAGGCAAAATTACCTATGAATGTTTGTTTTGGGGGTGTCTTCTGTCTCATCAGAAAGTCCAACACCAACTATTAGCTGAAAGTGATCAGGTACTATTTAAAAATTTTGAAGTTACAGAAAGGCATAATTTGGAATATAAATGAAGTTCATACCCTATATCGTGGTAGGTAATCTACTGGGCCATCCTGTGAAATATGTGAAATTTAAGAAAGGTGGTGGAGAAAACTGTTCATGTAGATTACTGGTCTACAAAAAATATTTTTCGTTTGCTACTGGGAACAGTCCAGGGGCCTCACGCATAACGCCGTGTGTAGAACTCACACTATAACATGACGTAAGCACAAAAGCTGAAATGTGCTTACGCACAGAAAAATCCAGATGCAGGAATCTGTGCGTTTGCCAACTTCCGCGTTCTTCCACTACATAAATCCCAGTCAGCGTGAAAAGCAACACTCGTGCATGCGCCTGCTGTCCCGCCCCAACTCCTCCCAGAATTACGCCTCTTTGAATATGCAAATCAATATAAATAGCCCTTAAGAGGGAAAATGGAAGAATTTCAGTGAATACCAAGTGGAGGCAAGGAAAAACGTACTATTTGTTGATTTAAACTCGTGACAGACACAAGCGTTTAACTTTTGCTGAAATTTGCCGCTGTGTTTTTAGCTGTGTCGTTATTTTCTCTTTCTGTTTTATATTCAATATATATTGGTGTGGCGGCCCCTGGGATTTGGTGGCCCTGTGCAGGTGCACAGTTTGCACATGCCTAAGGCCGCCCCTGTAGTACTGTCTCTTTCAAATGTACTAACCTCCAATTCCATTTTGATGCTGGGTGCCTCCAGTTTGCAAAACCAAGCAGAGAACTTGTGTACAACAGGGTATGAGGTACTGTGGAAATGTGCGTGGCTTTATGCCAAGTTTAGGTTTTATACATCGTGATTTGAACGTGGAAACGTTCTTACGCAACATTTCTGTGCGTATGCCCCGTTTATACATGAGGCCCCAGCTCTTTATTAAGTTTTATACACTGATTTCATATATGAATTAGGAATTAAGTTAGCATGTCAGGTTTTTGAGATACACATCATTGACGTTTTGACACTTTTGAATATCAATATAATATATCAACACATAGTTCTGGAGTTTGAACTATGTCCCACCAACCACCACCATTGTTTTGATGTGTTTATTCCAAAAACAAACCAGAAGACAATACCAGAGACACGTTAAAACTTGTTTACCATATATATTCACGTATAAGTCGGGTCTTGAAACCTGAAAAATCAATCATAAATCCAGACCCCGACTTATACGCCCGTTCAAAAATGTGACACTTAGTTTTTTGGTTTTTTTTTTTACATCTTCTTGCCTCCTCCAATCTCACATTATTTCCTCAGATGCATCAAATTTTGTTGCAGCAGTGCACCAATTGCTTTCGCTACTTCAACAATGTTTAATTTAAAACCAGCTTCATATTTTTTTTTATTGAACGCTCCATCGTAGATAAGGGATGATCTTACGATAAAGGTGTATGAGTGTGTGAGATACAAAAAACAGAAATCAGTGCAAACTTTGCTTCTGAACAGTTCGGGTATTACCATGTGGTTGCGTAGGCACAATAGAGAGAGAGAGAGAGAGGTTAGGAGCATGTGCTGATACAGCGCATTGCCGCACCCACATAGAAAAAAAAGGCAGTGTGCTCCGTGGTTACTCTCTCTGGTGGGCATTAGCATATCTTAAACCCTTGTACCAATAGCAGGAGTCTTCTGCATTTGACTTATATGGCTGACATTATAAAATACCAGAAATTATACTGTAAAATCAAGTTCGACTTATCTGCGGGAGAACTTATCCACGAGTATATATGGTATGCAAATTTACCACAATATAAATGCAAGATCTGTATGCTCTAAAAATGTTTGAGGCACTTGCTTTTGCTCTTGTACTGCACATCTCTTTGCAAGAACCAACAGTAGTCATCCATCATGCTTGGAGTATATTTTTCCCTTATATTGGTTTTCCATCACATTTATATCTTGATGAAATCTTTCTCCAAGCCAACAATATTTGTCATACAAAAATAACAATCTGAATGATGGTTTGTTGGTAACCACCACATCATGGGTACAGCAAAAGGCATTTTCTTCTGTTGCCATGCAGCCACTGTGTTAATCCGGAATAGCAAATACTGCAGAGCACATGAGGTACCCATGCTTTATCTTAGTCACCAAGTTTACAGCCAAAGTATTGCTTGTATACAGTTTTAAGTCTGCTGGAAGTATTCTTTCGCTTGTCTAGTGGAGTAAATTGTCCACAGACATAACAAAAATTGTCAGTGTGGTTAACACAACTTCTTCTACTCATGCCTGAAAACTAGCTGAAAAAGTTCACCATAAACAAATCAGCAAAAACACATTTTAACAACAATTTTGAAAGTAATGGGGAATATAACAAACGAAATGTAATGTTATGTTACGGAAACACTACCTACTATAGCGTCATGTCTGAGTTGTATCATTATGCTTTAGAGTCATATAAGACTTGGTAATCAGTATCAATTTTTTTCTGCTACTTAAAAATGAATAATTTTTTAAATAAAATTAATAATGACAAAGAAATGCCCTTTGATATTTATCAAAATGGTTATCTGTCTTTACTGTCCAGTCACCTTAGTTGTCCAAGACCTGGAACATCATAACTAAAAAACTGAATGTGCTAGACGAAAATGTTTTTCAGATTTGGAGTCAGCAGGTGAAATTTGTTCAAGTACAGATGAAAGAATCCCTGTAATGAAATGCTTGTTGACCAGTGTTATTTGTTCCATGGTAGTTACCTGATCTGGATACCATCTCATACTGGATTGCACAGCTCACCTCAATAGATAGTGTCTTGAGCCTAAACTAGACAGAGTAGAATAAAGAGACAAAGGAGTATGTCATAAATGTTCTTTTATACACACTTCTTATATCCAGAATAAGAATATATTGACCTTAATTATTTTATGATCTACATGCAATATTTATCACTTGCTACATAAAGATTAAAGGATAGTAAGTGAAGCTGAACTATTGGAGAGATGTTCTCCCAAGTAGTTGGATATAGAAATTTCATCATCTCCTTGTAAAGAACCTAGCATACATGCAGAGTTGATTAGAAGATGGCACTGCTGCACTGCCTAAAACATGTAAAAAACATGTAAAACTATATATTTATAGCTGTGCTACCCACTCTACAATGGGTTGAAATCTATGTAATCAATGTAGACCTCAGTGTTAACATATGCAGTGCACCATCTATTAGAATGTATTTTTCAATGGATTGTAAAAGAATCAGTCTCAACACACGAAAAAGGTTTGTGGCAGCTACTCGTATATTGTCCCTGGCTGCAAAAGGGCATAGAAAATATAAGAGATGTATTCTCTTTGAGACTGAACTGGTGAAGCAATGATATGATGGTGGCTTTAAAGGCCAAAACCGGAAGTGACGTCATCTGTGGCTGGAACAGGAAGTTATGTCTTTTGTGACACTAGAACTGGAAGTGGCACCAGAACCAGGAGTGACATCATTTGATGCACCGGAAAGAATGGAAGTGATGTTGTTGATGATAAATCCGGTAGGTTTTCCCGTATCTGGCCTGCAGAGATAACAAAAGTAGGTTTGGCACACCCTGCCACCCCTGGCTTGGCGGATATTTACCTTCACTCGGTCCACTCAGCTTCCTCCTACTCACAAGTGTATGACGTGACCACCCCCTCAGCCCAGACCCATTGAGTCGGGCGTACCTGTTCATGAGGTCGTGGCATCAGCATTGGCTTGTAGTACACCTTGACAATAAGCAACCGAAAACTTGTAGGACTGAAGGTCCAAAAACCACCTTGTGACTCACAAGTCCAAATCCTGGTGTAAGGCCACCCACTGTAAAGGTTCATGGTCCGTCACCAGGGTGAACTCACATCCCAAGAGGTAGTACCTCAGCTGAGTAATCGCCCATTTAATTGCCAAAACCTCCTGCTCCACTGCTGCTTACCTGGTTTCACGGTCCAACAGTTTCCGACTCAGGTACATCACAGGGTGCTCTACTCCTTCGACACTCTGGCTCAGCACGGCTCAAAGACCTGTGTCCGAAGCATCCATCTGGAGGATGAAAGGCAAAGAAAAGTCAGGTGCCTTCAATATAGGAGCAAACATAAGGGCCTGGTTAAGGTCAATAAATGCAGCGTCTGTAGTTTCATCCCATACCACATGTTTCATTTTCCTCTTCTTTCTAAGATTTGTCAAGGACGTTGCCCTCTTGGAAAACTATGGTACAAACTGTACTTGCCTCTTGGTTATCAGATGGGGCCAATTCAATATGGCATCTATCTTGGAGCATTGTGATCTGACTATACCCAGGCCCACTAGGTAACCTAAATATTTAGCTTTGACCAATGCAAAGTAGCATTTCTTCGGATTAATACAAAGACAGGCTTGCACTAGTAACCATAATACAGCTTTAACCTGCTGTAGGTGTCCCTTCCAGGTGCTGGAATAGATGACAATGTCATCCAAGTAGGCAGCACTATGTGAATTATAGGGATGGAGCACTTTATCCACCAGACGTTGAAAGTTTGCGGGAGCCCCATGTAATGCGAATGGATGAACACGATACTGCCAATGTGAGCTTGGGGTGCTAAACACTGTCTTTTCCTTTGCGGAATCTGTTAAGGGAACCTGCCAGTACCCCTTTGTCATATCTAAGGTAGTCATTAATTTGGCCTAGCCATTTGAGGAGGTTGTCCACATGTGACATTGGGTAGGCATCGAATTGGGAGAGTTGGTTAAGCCGACAGAAGTCATTACAAAATCTCCAACTCCCGTCAGGCTTTCCGACCAATACGATAGGACTGGATCAGGGACTATAAACTAGTGACTAATCTCTATCACACCTAGGTTGAGCATTCGTTTGATCTCCAGCTCCACTTCTGCCTTTTTTGCCTTGGGAAGCCTATGGGCTTTCTCTGGCTATTAACCCGAGTTTCATCACTATGTCATGTGCAATCAGGGTTTGCCCAGGCTTGTCACTCATTACCTCTGGGACAGACAGGATAACTCCTTTGAGCTCCTGTCGCTGCAGGCGAGTCAAATTATCACCACAGTTAAGGTTCAATTTATGAGTGAAAAGTGAGCAGGGCTGTTCGGAGGAGAGATTGGGGCCCTTTTCCTTCCACGGTTTCAGCAAACTGACATGATAAATCAACGCTTTGGGTCAAAGATTAGGTTGTGTAACTAAATAATCGACCAGACCCTTTGGAGTGCGAGGTAGGAACCAATACCATGACTCGATCCCCCGGGCAGAACTCCCGAAAGGACATACCATGGTAGTAACAACAGACCCGGACTGCTTGCACCTTCTCTATGTGAGCATTTAGAATTGGTCAGATCATGCTTTTCTAACTGATTGATCTTAGCTTTTCTTAATGGTGTCACGCGTGGGTTCCTGAGGATCACCTTACAGGCTCAGCTAAGATATGCAAAAACCTGGCAGGACAAGAGGGGATACCAAAGCTAACTGTATCTTCTCTTCCCTAGCTCAGAGGAACTGCCCATGAATGGTAACTCAGCCACACCCCTACTCAAGTAAGCCATGCCCCTTAAGGTTGGGACAGTATGAAGCTGAGGGCTCATGGAGGATGGCGTTGCAGTTAATGCAACTTTGTTCCATATGTATGAGCTTCCCGAAGCAGACCCACTCAAGAGAGCTGATTGCTTAGAAAAGCCTTACTTATTTACTGCCTCTACCATTCACATCTGGCATTGTTGGCAGGATCTGTCTGGGCAAAATGACTGAGTCCAAAGACACTATGGAGATTGTCCAACAGTTGTCAGGTCAGGTCACCCAGCTGCAGTTACAGGTAATTGACGCAGAAGCCAGGTGCAATGAGCACAAATTTCCTGTGCGCGTACAAAGCTCCACACAGCTATGAGTCCTATTGCATCCCAGAGATGAACTTGAGACCTACCTGTTGATTTTTGAGAGTGCTGCTGCCCATCAGCACTGACCGCAATGGGAATGGGCGCATCTACTAGCTCTGTTTTTGTCGAATGAGGCACAATGTGCCTACTATGATTTGGAGGATCACTACGCTGCTGATTACCTGAATTTAAAAAGAGAAATTTTGGCCTGCTACAGGCTTACCCTGGTCTGTCAGGCACAGAGTTATTGGGACTGACAGTTTGGCTGTTTACGTTTGGTACAAGCCTGGGTGTTCATTTTGTGGGGCAAATTAGCTCGCTGACTGCACCCTGATGAGAACACAATGGACCAAGTAGGGCAAATAGTTGTGGGGGATTACCTCATCCACACTCTCCCAGAGCACTTGGTGTCCCCTGCCCAAAGGCAATCCTGGGCAACAATGGAAGAACTGGTGGACATAGTGGAGCAAACACTGCACCACCCTGCTAAGTGAGGAGGACGAAGACAAAAAGAACATCCAAGTCCCTCGGGTGCCAAGGCTGGAGACTAGTACGGGAAAATCCCCTCAAAGAAGGGAATGTTCCCTGGTGCAGATCAGCTCCTACTGCTGCAGGCAGCTGGGACACATAATATACAATTGCCCGAAGACAAAGGATATGGGCTCTCGGAGAAAGATATGGATATGTGGATACGGCTAACCCTCTCTTGTTTCATTTTTCAGACACAGTTCTAGTCACTGGAAACCCACCATTGTTGCCCGTTGCTTTGTCTCACTGCAACAATATAGTGGAAAGCAGACTCGGCTTACCAGTATACACAGAGAGGCCTGACCGCCTCTCTGTCTGTTGGATGCGTACACAAGGAAACCTCCAGAATCAGAGAGTGGTGGTAGTGCCCCAACCTCCATATGCTGTGATACTGGGAAGAGAAGGGCTGCAAAGAAAAGTCAGCGAGGACCACCTGTGCCTGCACCAGGAGTGGAGCCTCATGATGCACAAAGACAAACCATCCCAATGTGATACCCCACCATGCAAGCCAGCAGGTAAATTGTGGCTACCCAGTATAACATGAGTGATTTAGATGACAAGACCAAGGTGGATGCAGGTGTGTCATCCATGGCCCCAACCTCCGAACCCTCTGCATCAGTTGGCACCACACCTAACTCCCTAGTCTCCCTGCAGCTTTAGTTCCGCTCCTTGTCTGTCCCCTTCAAACATGAGCAGTGAAATGATGACTCCCTGAAGGTTGCAAGGAATGTAATTGCCTCTGTAAATGATTAAATAAGTGGATCCTCCATGCCTTGCAAACCCCACTTAATGCTACAAAATGACCTGTTATATCCTGTGGCCGAGTCTCAAGGTCAAACATAAACCCAGTTTTTAGTTCCACATGATCTAGCACTTACCCACCTACTTGGGGCTTACCTAGGATTTGAAAAAACACTGGTAAGAGTCACTGCACATTTCTTTTCACTCAGCGTGCATGATGAGGTGCTCTGTTTTTTCAAATCCTGTCTGGAGTTTCAAACAAGTCATGCACCTCTCATTCCCTTGCTGATCACTGACATCCTATTTGAGCGGATCGATATAGATTTAGTCGACTTGCTTGAACCCTCAGCACATGGGCATATATACATTCTTGTGCTTGTAAACTATGCAGAGGCCATTCCCTTCAGACTGGATTCCGAAATTATTGCCCAGGAACTTGTAGAAGTCTTTGCATGTGTCAGTATCCCCAGGGAGGTCCTGAAGGACTGGGGGATACCATTCAGTTCTTCATGGACCTTTAAGGAGATTGCCAAGCTGCTGTACATCACCCACCTCAAAATGTATGTGTACCATCCTCAGACTGATGACCTAGTAGAATGTTTGAATCAAACACTAAAACATGTTGTAGAGGGTGGTGAGTACAAATGGACTATAGCCTGCCTCTGCTTCTTTTTGCGTTCTGGGAAGTGCCCCAGGAGGATTTTCTGCCTTTGAACTCCTGTACAGAAGACATCCAAGGAGGATGTTGGATCTGATATGGGAAGGCTGGGTGGAGGAAGCAGCGTATCTTTACCTCTCCTGAATCATTCTTGACTACATTACAGCTGTACTAGACCTCTTTTCAAAACTGTGGTCCTTGTTTCTTGATCATGTAGAAAGCCAAACTACTGTATACCAGTCCAGAAGCTTCAGTTTGTATTAACAGCATTATTTGAGACTACTTCAAACTAGAACTTGGTACTAGACAAGGGTGCCCTTTGTCACAACTGCTTTTTGCATTCTCCATTGAGCTACTGGCAGTTCACTGTTGAAATGCTTATGAGATACAGGGGATTATCAGAGAAGGACTTGAACAGAAAGTTTCTCTATATGCAGATGATATGGTACTGTATATATCAGATCCACAAAATACTTTGTCTGCAGTCCTAACAGCACTTACAGAATTTCAAAAGATTTCTGGTCTCAGAATTAATCTGAATAAAAGTGTGCTCTTTCCAGTGAACTCTCAAGCACACAATATTAGATTGGACACCTTCCCTTTTATTATCGCAGATCAGTTTAAACACCGAGGGGTAAACATCACAAGTAAACATAAAGCTCTTTATCAACAAAATGTTTCTGTATGTATGGAAAAAATTAAGCAAGACTTGCATAGATGGTCTACCCTTCATCTCACTTTAGCTGGAAGAATTAACAATGTCAAGATGAATATCATTCCTAAGCTTCTTTTTCTATTTCAAAGCATTCCAATTTACATCAATAAATATTTTTTTAAATGTTAGATTCAATCATAACCTCATTTATTTGAAATTCAAAACATCCACGTATCCAAAGGGCAATCCTACAAAGTCCTAAGGCAGAAGGTGACATGGCTCTACCTAACTTTCAATTTTATTACTGTGCAGCAAATATACAAGCTATAAAAACCTGGACATTGACACAAATAAATAAACATATACAAGCTTGGTCTGCAATGGAAATAAAATCTTGCAGTATAGTGATCTCCCGCTATATCGTGGTTCAGCTATCGCGCCCCTGCTACTTCGCGGATTTATTAATATTATTATTATTACTAGGGGGCTCCAGCCCCTGATCGCTTCACTCGCCCACCCCCGGGTTTGGTTTACCAGATAAACAATTTAAAGAGATTGTTATTTTTATGGGAATTTTTACATATGCATTATTTTCATTTTTACTTTAAAACTTTTGTAAAAACAATATTAATCCTTTATTTCCTGCCCCAGGCATGGTTAAATCTCTTTCTCATGGGACTTATAATGTTGCTTGCTTTGTGAGGGGGGGGTATGAACGCATGCTAAAGAGATGCGATTGGTTCAGCTGGTGCTCTGGATGCTGCTGGCCAGCAGTATGTTCTGCTTGTTGCGCTTTGCATCAATCACTTAAAAGCCTGTACAGCAGCTGTCCTTTTGCCACTTCGCGTCTCTGCCGCTAGCGTTCTGGAGGAGGAAGAGGAGTGGGGGGGGGGGTTGGTTGTGATGGCTGAGCACATGCTGGCTTGCTGTAGCAGGCAAGCTGCATGTTCTACTTGTCGTTGTTTTAAGAGCTGGGAGCACCTGAAGTGTGTCTGCCAAAAGCATTCTAGCAACTGCTAGGTTAGATGTCAGTGAACTTCTTTTACATTGTTTGTAAGTAGGGCGTGACATGCAAAGGTCACCGTCTCACGGGTTTTGCTTCCTAAGGTTGTAATGTCTAGTCTTTCATGTCTCTCCGAGATGATCTGGCCTCGATCGCTTAGCTCAACCCCCCCCCTACACCCCTGAAGGGGAGGCGCGCTATGCTCCTGCTACTTCGCATCTCTCCCGCTTGCGTTGTGAAGGTGGAGAGCTGAACGCACGCTAAGCAGAAGTGGATGGATCAGCTACTGGCTTTGCGCTACTTCTGCCAAGATGCCTGTTCTGCTTGTCGCTCTGTGCGTTGATCATTTAAAAGCCTGTACAGCAGCTGACCGTTAAAATGTCTCTCCCGTGATGTCAAATTGTCTTCTGAGAAGATTTACAAAATTTACAATTACAAATGTAACTTTCCAGCAACACATTTTTTTCTCTAATTCCAAATTAGAAACTTTGTTAAACAAAACCTGCCTAATTTTCCTCACCACCCACCAACCTCTATTTCGGAAAAAATATTGATCAGTCTTGAGGACTCAGACAGCATTTCTGCAATATATAAAAACCTTTTAAAGTCCTCCCTTTCAAAGATCCTAGAGTACAGTGGCAAAAGGATCTCTTACTCAACATTTCAGAAAAGGAGTGGAAGGCACGCATGCACAGAATTCACTCAAGCTCCATATGCGCAAAGCATACAATTATTCAACTTAAAATTATATATCACGCACATCTGTCTCGTTTAAAATTGTCCAAAATGTTTCCAAGATCCAACCTGCAAACGCTGCAATCAAGTTCCAGCCTCATTAGGCCATATTGTTTAGACGTGCACCAAATTAACATCATTTTGGACCAAAATCTTTAAATGCCTTTCAGGCAGAATTAGAGTCACAATCCTTCCTAATCTACTAACTGTTTGTTATACTTCCAGGTGGGCTTAAAGTGGAGAAGGACAAACAAACTGTAATTGCCTTTACTTCAGTATTGGCATGAAGACTTGTCTTGCTCAACTGGAAGAATCCTAATTCACCTCCTTTAACTCAGTTGATAACTGATGTTATACAGTTAGGTCCATAAATATTTGGACATTGACAACTTTTTTCTAATTTTGGTTCTGTACATTACCACAATGACTTTTAAATGAAACAACTCAGATGCAGTTGAAGTGCAGACTTTCAGGTTTAATTCAGTGGGTTGAACAAAAAGATTGCATAAAAATGTGAGGCAATTAAAGCATTTTTTTTAACACAATCCCTTCATTTCAGGGGCTCAAAAGTAATTGGACAATTGACTCAAAGGCTATTTTATGGGCAGGTGTGGGCAATTCCGTCGTTATGTCATTATCAATTAATCAGATAAAAGGTCTGGAATTGATTTGAGGTATGCTTGCATGTGGAAGATTTTGCTGTGAACAGACAAGATGCAGTCAAAGGAGCTCTCCATGCAGGTGAAAGAAGCCATCCTTAAGCTGCGAAAACAGAAAAAATCCATCTGAGAAATTGCTACAATATTACGATTGGCAAAATCTACAGTTTGGTACATCCTGAGAAAGAAAGCAAGCACTGGTGAACTCAGCAACGCAAAAAGACCTGAACGTCCACGGAAGACAACAGTGGTGGATGATCACAGAATCATTGCCATGGTGAAGAAAAACCCCTTCACAACAGCCAACCAAGTGAACAACACTCTCCAAGGGAGTAGCCGTTATCGATATCCAAGTCTACCATAAACAGAAGACTGCATGAAAGCAAGGTGCACTGCAAGGTGCAAGCCACTCATAAGCCTCAAGAATAGAAAGGCTAGATTGGACTTTGCTAAAGAACATCTAAAAAAGCCAGCACAGTTCTGGAAAAACATTCTTTGGACAGATGAAACCAAGTTCAACCTCTACAAAAGTATGGAAAAGGTGTGGAACAGCTCATTATCCAAAGCATACCACATCATCTGTAAAACACGGTGGAGGCAGTGTGATGGCTTGGGCGTGCATGGCTGCCAGCGGCACTGGGACACTAGTGTTTATTGATGATGTGACACAGGACAGAAGCAGCCGAATGAATTCTGAGGTGTTCAGACACATTCTGTCTGCTCAAATCCAGCTAAATGCAGTCAAATTTATTGGGCGGCATTTCATGTTACAGATGGACAATGACCCAAAACATACAGCCAAAGCAACCCAGGAGTTTATTAAAGCAAATAAGTGGAAAATTCTTGAATGGCCAAGTCAGTCACCTGATCGCAACCCAATTGAGCATGCATTTCACTTGTTGAAGACTAAATTTCGGACAGAAAGGCCAAAAAAACAAACAGCAACTGAAAGCTGCTGCAGTAAAGGCCTGGCAGAGCATTATAAACAAGGAAACCCAGCATTTGGTGATGTCCATGAGTTGAAGACTTCAGGCTGTCATTGCCAGCAAAGGGTTTTCAACCAAGTACAATGGAACCTTTGTTCACGAACGTCTCGTTACACGTACAAATTGGTTTACGACCAAAAAGTTTGCCAAACTTTTGCCTCGGTTCACGACCACACACTCGGTATACAAACAAGCCAGTTTCCCTTTCGGTTTGTACATGTTCAGTCTCTCCCCGTGCATTTCCTATGCAGCGAGCGAGCAAGAGAGGGAGTGCGACACACACACACAGGCATGTGAGAGAGACACACACACACACAGGCACGGGAGAGAGAGAGACACACACACACATACACACAGAGCGAGTGAGCGAGCGAAAGAGGGAGGGCTGGATGCATAAGGTAGAAAAGACTTGTTTTTGTTTTCAGTTCTGTTTACAGTGATCGGTTCATAGCGTGCATTGTAGCAATGTTACTTTATTAAATTATGGATTTTTCAAATGTTCATTTTTTTCCCTGTGCTTAAAACTCATTAAAAAAAAAGTGTTTTTAGCGAGCAGTTCCTAGCACTATAGCGCAAACTATTGCAGTGTTAGTTTTCTCTGTTGTTCAAGGTTTTCTCAGTGTTATTCAATGTTTTAACATTTAGTTTACTATTACGCTGTGCATTTTATGGAATAATTAACTATATTTGTGCTTAAAAACTAAAAAAATATATATTTACATACAGTTCATATGGTCTGGAATGGATTAATTGTATTTACATACAATCCTATGGTGGAAATTGCTTCGGTTCAAAACCAAATCGGTTTACGACCAGAGTTTTGGACCGAATTATGGCCGTGAAGCAAGGTTCCACTGTATTAGAAATGAACATTTTATTTCCAGTTATTTAATTTGTCCAATTACTTATGAGCTCCTGAAATAAAGGGATTGTGTTAAAAAATGCTTTAGTTGCCTTACATTTTCATGCAATCTTTTTGTTCAACCCACTGAATTAAAGCTGAAAGTCTGCACTTCAACTGCATCTGAGTTGTTTCATTTAAAATTCATTGTGGTAATGTACAGAACCAAAATTAGAAAAAAGTTGTCTCTGTCCAAATATTTATGGACCTAACTGTATATTTTCTGAAATAGGATCTGTACAAAACTTATCCAGAACCTGACAGGATCTAACCAATAACATCTTAGAATAAGCATTTAAACTGAGGAAGCTAATTCTGTTCCCTTTTTTATTTATTTATTTTTCCTACTATTAAAGTTTTATTCTGTTACCCTAACTCTCTTTCTCAGGGGGGGGTGAAGGCTGATTTGTTTCAAACTTAGTTTTATAAAACTTGACTTACTTGTAAGAATTTGTTATTTGATTTTAATAAATTCAATAAAAAAAGAAAGTCAGATCCTTCTATACAACTGAGGTACCTCTCTGTGAGAATTCCACCTGGGGGATCTGGTAATGGTTCAAGTCCCACCATCCAACTCCAAGCTCTTGGCTCACTGGAAAGGCCCCTACGAGGTTAAGGAGTGAAAAGTGCATTTAATACGCCAACCTAATCAGTGTTCCCTCATAGCGTATCTCTCACATGAAACTCCTCAACCTCTGGCATGACCGGGCTAACCCAGGTGCCATGGGTGTTCCTGCGGGAGACTTATATAGGGACACCAAACAACTTATTTAAGGAAAAAACTTCAGCCCCCAATGGAAGCAGGAACTAGCCACACCACCATAGCCAAGGTGCAGGGCAGAGAGGGCTGATTGCCCATCGTGACTGAGCTGGGGGTTATAATAAAGGAACATATATACTGCCTCCTGGAGGTGAAACAGGCCAAAGTGGAGCAGGAAATGAGACATATGCTGGACCTAGGTGTGATCAAAGATAGTTACAGCCCCCGGTCCTGTCCCATTGTACTGATCCCCAAACCTAATAGATTAATCAAGTCTCCCATTCTGATGCCTATCCCATGCCAAGGGTGGACGACTTCCTGGAACTCATGAGCTGGGCCTGGTATCTTTCCACTCCCCACTTGGTGAAGGATTATTGGCAAATCTCCTTAACAGAGCCCGCAAAGGAGAAGACTGCGTTTAGCACCCCTACTGGCCATCGGCAATACCGCATCTTTCGCTTTGGACAACCTGAGGCCCTAGCGACCTTCCAACATCTAGTGGACAGACTGCTGTGCGCTCATAGTGCCTATAGTGCCACCTACATCAATGAATTTATCATCTATTCTGGCAACTGGGATGAACACTTGCAACACCTCTTGGCTGTCCTCTCTGCCATCAGGGCAGTCAGCCTTCGGATCATTCTCCAGAAATGTTATTTCATGCTGACTGAGGCTAAATAACTGGGTTATGTGGTTAGCAGGGGGACAGGTCAAATTGCAGTGCTCCAAGGTTGCTGCCATTCATGACTGGTCCTGGTCGTGCACCAAAAAGCAAGTCCAAGTCTTCCTAGTATTAGCAGGATATTATCGGAGGTTTGTGCCCTGCTTCTCTGAGAGAGCAGAGCCTTTGAATGATCTCATGCAAAAAAGGATGCCTAATACGGTGGCAGGAGGACCCAAAGCAGAAGCTGCATTCTGTGACTTGAAAGTCGGCTCTTATATCAGCTCCTGTATTACTTTCCCTTGATTTATCTTTGCTTTTTCTTCTCCAGACCAACGCCTCAGACACTGGCCTCAGCGCCACACTGAGCCAAGTTGTTGGTGGAGCTAAACACCCCATCATATATGTCAGCTGGAAACTGTTGGACCAGGAGAGATGTTATGTGGCGATTGAGTCTGGAGTTTTTTTTTTTGTTTTTTCTGTCCTCCCTGGCCATCGGACCTTACTTTTTTCTATGTTAATTAGTGTTCCCCAATTTTAAATATTTATTCTGTCTTTTTTCTCTTTCTTCATCATGTAAAGCACTTTGAGCCACGTTGTTTGAATGAAAATGTGCTATATAAATAAATGTTGTTGTTGTTGTTGAGCAAGAGATCCTGGCAATCAAGTGGGTGGTGAAACACTTATGTTACTACCTACTGGGGTAGAAGTTCACTCTTCTGATGGACCACACTCCCTTCGGTGGTTCAGCACCCATTGGGATTCCAACCCCTGTGTCACCAGGAGGTTTCTGAGCCTCCAGTTGTAGAAGTTCACCGTCCTCCATAGGTGAGGTATGCAGCCTCTGACCCCCCACCTCACATTGAAATGTGCCCACTCCTCTGGGGTTGGGCTAATAGGGGGGTGGGGCATGTCACACATGGGCACCTGAGGATCACCTTCCAAGCTTGGACAAGGAGTGAAATAACCCATTGGGACAAGAGGGTACACCAAAGCTAAACATATCTTTTCTCTTCCCTAGGTCACAAAAACCACCCATGAAGGTATCTCAGTTAACAGAACTTCATTCAGCATCTTCAAGCTACCTGAAGTAGACCTGCATGAGAGAGCTGATTGTTTAGCAAAGCCGTTGAGGCTAAGAAGGCACTTATTATGCCTGTTTTCAGTTGTGCCACTGCATGCTTATTTTTGTTCTATTTTTTGTATGATTGCACTCAACGGGGTGGCCCGGTTAGTGCCCCAAATTTATTTTGGTTCACCTGGGGCCTCATGTATAAACGGTGCGTACGCACAGAAATGTTGCGTAAGAACTTTTCCACGTTCAAATCGCGATGTATAAAACCTACACTTGGCGTAAAGCCACGCACTTTTCCACGGTACCTCATACCTTGTCGTATGCAAGTTATCAGCTCGGTTTTGCAGACTGGCGGCACCCAGCGTCAAAGCAGTGCTACTGTTCCTGTGTGGTTACACTTTATTTTCCTGACGCGGCTTTATAAATACACTGAAACTAACCGCATATTGTTTATTATTGTAACGCATCTGATTGTAATTAACATGTAACAATATAATGGTCCAGGGAATAGCCAAAGTATTCCAAATACCATAACTGCTTTAGCGTTGTTACTCTCACTTCTCCTTCTTCTTCTTTCAGCTCCTCCCGTTAGGAGTTGCCACAACGGATCATCTTTTTCCATATTACTCTCACTGCACCACTCGGAGTATTTATATCACTGTATCTGAGTGTGAATCACAGCAGCAGCTGATCGGAAAGAGAATTATCGGTATACAGCATCAAGGACACGATGTCTCAGCCACTGCAAAACGTTTTTTAGCCTTTCCTGTACGGACCTCGCGGTTCAGAAACAGTTTCATCTCAAGAACTTTAAATGCATTCAATCAATTGCACCTTGTAGAACTGTTTGTACTTTTGTACAATCACCCCACTGTAAACTTGCACTATAGTTATAATATCGCACAACCTGAGACACTTTATAAAGCGCGTATTTACATATGATGACGATATCATTTTTAAGGTGAAATGCAGCAAAATATGTTGATTATATTATACAGATAAACCTTTAACTTCATTTAAATAATCTATATTCTTCACTGGGAGTATCGTGAAGGATATAATAATTAAAAATGTACTACGAAGATATTTCAATGTTCCTTAAACGTTTTGAATAATCGGCGCTAAACTTACAGATGGCTTAACTTCTATTACAGAGCTGAACGTGTGGCGATTGGTTACTTGGGGAAAGAAAAGCAAGGACTGCAGTGGCGGCTACGTCAATATATATTGAATATAAAACAGAAAGAGAAAATAACAACACAGCTAAAAACACAGCGACAAATTTCGGCAAAAGTTAAATGCTTGTGTCATGAGCACGAGGCGGCTATGCAGTGTCTGCAACGGACGTGGCCATCCACCGTGCATAAGCTACCTTACTGACATTGGCGGGCGAAGGAGCCACCGATTCTTCCTCTGCCCAGTGCCACCACAAGCCTAGAGCCACCCTGAGTACTGCTGCAATAAATTATTTCATCGAAGTGAAACACATGTTTAATAACGTGCTTTAACTCCTATCATCATCGTACTTTAATTACTATTCACGCTGATCGGGATTCCAGGGTCCTCATGTATAACGCCGTGCGTAGAACTCGCACTATAACGTGGCGTAAGCACAAAAGCCGAAATGTGCTTACGCACAGAAAAATCCAGATGCAGGAATCTGTGCGTACTCCAACTACCACGTTCTTCTGCTACATAAATCCCGATCAGCGTGAAAAGTAGCGCTCGTGCACGCGCTTTATGTAACGCCCCAACTCCTCCCAGAATTACGCCTCTTTGAATATGCAAATCAATATAAATCGCCTTTAAACTCAGCCTTCTGTGAAAAGACAATGGGAAAAGCACGGGGGAAAATATAAGAATTTCAGCGAATACCAAGTGGAGGCAAAGGAAAAACATACTATTTGTTCAAATAAACCGTGGTATAATCAACAAAAGGAAGTTGATCGAGTGACATAGCGTGTTGGAGAAACTTGAAAGGTGACGTTCACAAAATTGCACAGTGCCGGAAATAAAAAAGAAGTCACATATCAAAGTCGCCGTGAAAAGGCGAGTTGTAGCCCACTATCTGAGTGTCATATGAAAGCTTATTAGGGTACAGAGAAAAAAAGGCACACAGTGGGGAAAAAGCACGAAATGTCAACATCAATCTCGACATTTTCACTTTAATCACGTAGTTTATTTTGTCATTAAAGTAGAACATCATAAACTTCGTCTTAAAATCGTTTAATTAACCAGTTTCTCAAATCACATCGTAATTAAAGTAGCACGTTAAATGCTTTGTTTTGTATTTGATCTTCTATGTGCTCTATGTGTGTGAATCACTACTCCATTCGTGATATTACAGCTCTCTGAATAACTAAAATACTGAGATGTATACGTGATATCATTTTTATGATGATAGGAGTTAAAGCACGTTATTAAACATGGGTTTCACAATAGCGCAGTGATTGTGTGCGACCTTCGATGAAATCATTTATTGCAGCAGTACTCATGGGCAGCTCTATGTCCAATAGAGAAAGTCCAATGTCAATATGTTATCTTATGCACGGTGGATGGCCACGTCCGTTGCAGACACTGCATAGCCGCCTCGTGCTCATGACACAAGCATTTAACTTTTGCCGAAATTTGTCGCTGTGTTTTTAGCTGTTTTGTTATTTTCTCTTTCTGTTTTATATTCAATATATATTGGCGTAGCCGCCACTGCAGTCCTTGCTTTTCTTTCCCCAAATACCCACTCACCACACAATCAGCTCTGTAATAGAAGTTAAGCCATCTGTAAGCTTAGATTGTCGATTCTTCAAAACGTTTAAGGAACATTGAAATATCTCCGTAGTACATCACGACACTCCCAGTGAAGAATATAGATTATTTAAATGAAGTTAAAGTTTTACCTGTATAATATAATAAACATATTTTGCTGCATTTCATCTTAAAAATAATATCGTCATCATATGTAAATACGCGCTTTATAAAGTGGCTCAGGTTTTGTAATATTATAACTGTAGTGCAAGTTTACAGTGGGGTGATTGTACTTATAAGTACAAACAGTTCTACAAGGAGCAATTGATTGAGTGCGTTTATAGTTCTTGGGATGAAACTGTTTCTGAACCGCGAGGTCCGTACAAGAAAGGCTTTGAAACGTTTTGCCGTGGCTGAGACAGCGTGTCCTTGAAGCTGTATACTGATAATTCTCTTTCCGATCAGCTGCTGCTGTGATTCCCCACTCAGATACAGTGATATAAATACTCCGAGTGGTGCAGTGAGAGTAATATGGAAAAAGATGATCCGCTGTGGCAACTCCTAACGGGAGCCGCTGAAAGAAGAAGAAGGTGCAGTGAGAGTAACAACGCTAAAGCAGTTATGGTATTTGGAATACTATGGCTGTTCCCTGGACCATTATATTGTTACAAGTTAATTAAAATCAGATGCGTTACACTAATAAACAATATGCTGTTAGTTTCAGTGTATTTATAAAGCCGCATCAGGAAAATAAGGTGTAACCACACAGGAACAGTAGCACTGCTTTGACGCTGGGTGTCGCCAGTCTACAAAACTGACCGGAGAACTTGCGTACGACAAGGTATGAGGTACCGTGGAAAAGTGCGTGGCTTTACGCCAAGTGTAGGTTTTATACATCGCCATTTGAACGTGGAAAAGTTCTTACGCAACATTTCTGTGCGTACGCACCGTTTATACATGAGGCCCCTGGTCTTTTAGTGCCTCCACCCTCCACAATGGTCATTGCAAAACACAATTTTACAGGAAACTGTATTCTTTTGATTTGAAATGGGCTAAGTATAAATAATGAAAGTTTGGGGAATAAATGTAATTTCTCATCTAGAACATCACGTAAAAATGGTAGCTTCAGTCACATTTAAATGTGATGTTTTGATCTGTAATTAGAACATTAGAACAATCTGGACTAGAACAGGCCATTCAGCCCAACAAAGCTCACCTATGTATGTCATTTGTTCCTACATGGACAATGACAACTAGATCCACCCCTGCACTAGCAAAGAGAATATCAACCCTTCCTAGGGAGGTCTTCTACCTGTGCATCTGAAAGGCAACACATTGTCTGAGACTCTCTGTCTCTGTAGCAAACCTGCACTTCAATTTCCTTAATGATTGAGTCCTCCACTATCACAACCTCTATCTTTCTGAGGATTGGTTTTAAAGTGGCCCATTGGAGCTCTCTGAAGCTTGCCTATCACCACACAATCTTCAGAGACACTATCCAGCTTCACAAAGAACTGAAACCAATTTGACAGTTCCAATTCAGGGGATTAGGCTCCCCGAAATTGTGCACGCTTTTTGTTATGATTTTGACATTGATCCACGTATCTCTACCTGTCTAGTGTGCAGTAACCTCCCACAACACCACTGGGGTTCACACAATCTCTCTGCAAAACATATAGGCCAGGCCCGTCAATTCTATACTACAACCCAGGCCAGCCACCTCTTCCTCTAGTTCAGTGATCCTGAGCTCAAGTTGCTGGATCAGCCAACATGTCCTCCAGTTAAAGCATACAAGGAAGACTGGCTTCTCCAAGCCATCCTCCAAAAAGTAACATCCAACAGGACTTGCATTGTATTGGCCTCATTATTAAATTTTGTCTTTGAATTACTACAACTGCTCAACCTGTTACTTTATTAAATTTAAATGATTTAACTTAAATGATTAAACTTAAAATGAAAACTAAAAAACAGATTAAAGAACTTTGACAGTTATGTTACTCCTTCTGGCCCCTTAAGCTCCTGTAATTTTCTCCCCCTCAACTGTGTACTGTTTGTCCTTCTATGAGATTATCTCTATTTTTCTTTGTCTGCTCTCCTAACTTTGTGCTCCTGTTACAAACTGATAAAGGCTTTGCACTCACACCTTTTTGTATTCCTTCATATTATTGGACCATTATGTTGTCTCCCTCTTAATTGCTCTAAATTCCTGACTGCTAAGAACTGTTCTATCCACTAAACATTTTACACTCTTCTTTCTTTTTAATAAAAAAACTAATTTACTGAAAATATGCCACTAATTATTTCCTTAATTTCTCATCTGCTTCTACAGCTGCTTGTGACTAATCAGTACTTTCTTGTTAGATGCTGGTCAATGTACTGCAGAGCCTCTTTCTTTACTGCGTTGAAGTCATCCACCTACCTGTATTTAAAATAATTGTTTTCTTTGCCATGGTTTTCCTAGCAGTGTGTGGGCGAGCATTGTCTTGCAGCAAAAGCACTCCTTGAGACAGCAGTCCCTGCCATTTTGGATGAATAGCAGGCTTCACAATGGTCTCCAGCAAGTCACAGTAACTGTCACTAGTGACTGTAGCAAACATTGGCATGTAGTGTTCGACAATAACTCAGGTGCACGAGTGGTTGCAAGGACAAGACAAAATCTTTTATTCTGCCGGAATCCAAGCACTTCCAGGCAGATGGCGCAAGTGCATTGAGAAGGATGGAGACTACATTGAGAAGTGACGTTATCAGTTTTATTAAGGTTGTTCCATTTTCTAATAAATCCTATTTTCTAACTTTAGCTTGACTAACCCTCGTACCTTAACTTTTTACAAACAGCAATGACATTTTCAGTCTGCACATTTATGCGGCCCATGCAATGCATTTAATGTTTTTAATTCTGTTGTTCTTTTCTTCCTGTAAATTACTGTGACTTCTTTTTGGGTAGAGGAAAGAAGACATATGAGTTCTTAATGTAAAGAACAAAGGAAATAACTATTTTGAAGGAGTGAGACTCAAAACAGGAGAGAAGTAAAGTTTGTACAGAAATGAACAGGTGAAAGGAAATAATATTAGGAAGTATGTACAGTGTGAGGCACCATTTAACTGAGCTGCAGTAGTATCTAAACTGACTAAAGGATGTCATCGCTCCTGGCTTGTCTTGGACCTGGGTATGCCACTTCATCTTGTACTGCTTCCTCTTTTCCTTTTTGCTTCTGACAAAGCTACACCTACAGTATGCTGACAGCCGCACTGCCTGGCACCTGCACTTCAGCTTTACAGTGCTCATGCTAACCACGCCTTCTTTGACTTAAACTTTCCTCCTTGATCCTGTCTTTATCTTATTCAGGAGACATCCAATCTTCAGTGTTCCCCCATTGGTCGGTGCTGCTCTTCATGTACCTGCTTATTGACTCTCCTGCCAATTTTAATTTGCATAAACCTGCAAACTCCTAATAGCCAAATGACACTGTGTGTCTCTCAGCATCATCTCAGTGCTAAACTAAAAAAAGGACGCGACACGTTAGCATAGTCTACTTGTATTATTACAGCCTACAGTATTATTATCAATCAATATCAACATATTCTTGTATAAATAAAGTAAAAAAAAAACAAAGAAAGTAAGGGAAGGAAATCAAGTAAATACATTATCCAACATCCAACAATATCCAGAGTAAGCACTGTATAATGCAAAAATCAACAATAGCTTAGTTATAAAGAAGCTGAATTACAAGGTGAAAAGAAGACACATTTATATAATACCAAGTCCAAAATTAATGACTGAAGATCATTAACAAGTATATACATTTATTTTGTAACAGACACTATAGAATGCCAATTTTAAATTTAACAGGGAAGATACGTCTCATAGAGGAAAATAGGGAACAATGAATATAAGAGTGTACATAAATATGCAACTACATACAAATAAATCATACACAAAATTATTAAAACTAGTGAACCTATAAGACAAAATATTTTATTGAAAGGAAAAGGGATAAAATAATAAATGAAAACAAAATAAAAGAGTATGAAAGCGGGTATAACAAACATTAAAAACAACTTTTGGTTCAGGACACTAAAATAAAGTCACTTTTGTTGCTAGTCAGGGTGTATAATTGGGCCAAATAATGTTTGCCAAGATATGTTTTCCAAAAGGAATAGAAAAACAAGCAATGTTATATAAAATGGAAAAGTTTAAGTTATCAAGCAAAGGGCACATTTACGAGGTGTGGCAGAAAAGTAATGAGACTGGCAACACTGCAAGCGATCTGGCAACGCTGCGCTGTTTTCCTTGATAGAGCACGTGTATCAGTACCCTCAGTACTCATAGCTCAGTGCGAGTTTCAACTCCTTCCGTTAACTACGTGATTTTTGTGTCTGCTATTAGTTGTGTTTTTGGTTGTGCGTCACGCAAAATGGAACAGCGGAATTTGGAGCAACGTTGAGCCATTAAATTTTGTGTTAAGCTTGGAGAATCGGCAAGTGTGACGTTTGAAAAGTTAAAACAGGCCTATGGGGAACATTCTTTATCCCGAGCTCAAGTTTTTCAGGGAGGCCTTCAACTTCGAAAACCAATGAAAACATTGAACGTGTGAACACTCTTGTGAGATCAGACCGTCGTTTAACATTAAGAATGTTGAGTCAACAATTAAATTTGAACAGATTTACCGTTCATCAAATTTTGACTAAACATTTGCACATGCGAAAGGTCTGTGCCAAAATGGTACCGAAAAACCTCACAATTGAGCAGAAGGACAATCGAAAAAATGCATTCCTGTGGTTCCCCAGCCCCCTTATTCACCTGACCTCAGTCCGTGTGACTTTTTCCTTTTTCCTAAACTGAAAAATGTCCTCAAAGGATATCATTTCGGGACTTTAGAAAACATCCAAAAGAGTGTAACGGACATGCTGAAGACCATACCGGTTGAAGACTTCCAGCGCTGCTACCAACAGTGGGAACAACATCTCCATCGGTGTGTAGCTGCCCAAGGGAACTACTTTGAAGGGGATAACATTGATGTTTGAAAAAAATAAAAACTTTGGTAAATAAAAAATCAGTCTCATTACTTTTCTGCCACACCTCGTAAACTTAAAACCTACCTGTATAAAAAAAGTTAGGCATATTGTAGGTGCCATGGAAGAAGGACAGGCATCCTGGCCAGGATGGAGGACGAATTCTTGCCTGGTCAGGAGGAATGGACTGGGGAACAGACATACCGGGAGCAGTTCATTCTCCCACATGATAGTTGCCAGTGTTCCTCAGGGCTGAACCCAATTAGGACACCTGCAGGTTAGCATGGAACAAGAGTCAGGAAACACAGCCCTGTCAGGGGTCTTTGCTTACCGTCAGAGGGTGCTGCCAGGGGTGGACTACACTGGTTTCCACATGACCTGGAAGTGCTTCAGATAACCTAGGTGTTCTAAACAGTTTCTGGGTCTGATTCAAAAAGGAGCCTGCAGCCTCACTTGATGGATTCAGAGATGGGAGGCAGTGAGCAACATGGGAGTTGGAAGAAAAGAATATGTATTTGTGTATTGTGTCTGGTGTTTGTACAAGAAAGATATTGAAGACAAATAAATACCTTTTATTTGAACCTGGAAATTGTGCTTGGGCATTATTGTGGCTGTGGTTTGGAGCTCAGTGGCATCCCCTTTTGGTCACACGTGCCACTTGTTACTTTGAAAAATACAGCTAAATGGTTTGACAAAAAGAGCCATGGAGGATTTGTCGAGCTCAAATTCAGTCAGTATTTAGACTGAACAGCAAAGAAGATAGGAATTTCAGTCATTTAACCCTACTTACCCTGCTTATTAACTGACAGTACCTTTACAGTGACAGATTTGGCAGGTGCATAGCATGCAGTCCATGTTATCAAGTGAAGCAATGTTACATGTATACACTGATTTTAATCAGATTATTACTACTGATGTTTCAACGTGAGCAGTGCCGCGTCACAGATGATATTCCTGTCACATTATTATAAGGAGCTTGTCTATTTTAAATTCTTCATTGATAGAAAAAACATGTAGTGCAGTAATCTTAATATATTTAGAATGATGCAGTATTGCAAAGTTTTTAACAAGGGATTTCCATCTGAGTGTTTACTTTGCAGTGGTGTGTTGGTCTAGCAAATGAATAGCCATTGAGTGGCTGATGTTTGTCCAACACATGGCTGTAAAACTGATAATGTCATTCACTATTATCCTATTCATTGTTCCTTATCTATATCATCCTGGGAGATTGTAACATCAACATTTATATTCCTAGTAAGTGTACAGAAATTTTATTATTTGTTCATGGCTTTCATCTTTTTTCCCTACATGTTTCTTAATCTAATTTAAAGCTTTGACTTTCAAAGATTTATTAATGTTTGACATTAGTTTTCTATCCCGTATTATTAATACCATTGTTGCTTTCATTTTTAACACTTTGACAACTTTGAAAGATGCTACATGAACAAAATGTATTATTATTATTATTATTATTATTATTATTATTATTATTATTACACAGTGCCATGCGTTCAGGTTTGATTGCTAGCTTGGTCTGTCTCTGTGTGGAGTTTGCATGTTCTCTCCAGGCCTAATTAGAGTGAATAATTTCAAAAATTGTTTTACAGCTGGACATTAGAAGTCTGTCATTAAAGTCTCTTAATTGCCAAAATCTTTTTATTCCTACATTTGTTAAATGACATTCACCAAGTTTAGGCTCACAGGGAGCTCCCCAGTATTTTATATGTTGTTTATTAACTGAATGATCTGAGATGTTACTGTAACAGATGTTCAGTATGTAATATAGATAGTATTTTAATGGCTGACCCACTGGTCCGGAATGGCAGCTATACCACCAAGACCTGTGGTCTGGCAAACTGAGGAATACTCAGACCAGATAAGCCGTACCTCTTCCAAATAGCTTCCCCAATCGACGGTCAAATAAGCAAAAGCAAACAGTATGTAAAATAATAAGGAGGTTATAAATTGATGGTGAAAAAAGAACAAACAACAAAATGATATATATATTTCACTCCCTCCAAAGCCCCCCACACAACACATACCCAGAAAATGAACAGCACCATGAAATGATCAAAAGGTACAAAAAATATATAGTACAAACCCTCTTTTGTCCCCACACTGAACATGAAACAAGTAAGACACACAGAACACTCGAAAACACACATAAAAGTCCAAAAGATTAAACTGAGGATGAATAGTGATTGTGAACCTTGTTCAGCTTGAAAAGCATCCTACAACAAATATACACACATAAAATTGATGGCTTGCTCCTCTCCCAAACAACAAGAAACAGTCTCACCGTACTTATCCTCGGTGTATCGGCGTAGTCCAGAACCCTGGGGTTTTGCATTGCAAAGGTAAAGTTGTTTGGCTTTGAAAGCGGCAAGCAGAAAAAGGTGTATGTAATCTGGATCAGTGTTCTCTCTTGGCTCTGCAATGAAGTGTCAGTATAGTAAAATAGGATCCTTTTTTTTCATCCTTAAGTTTAAATAGTAATGATCTGGATGCAATTGGTTGGTTTGACAGGGGAAACTCACACGAGGGGTCACGGTTCCATGGCGTTATCCTCCAGGGGACAACATTTACATAGACACACTGTCATTGTGTCATAGAATACTGTGCACTGTAGGGAGCGCTCCAGTTCCCCAAACACCCAACACAGACAGACACTGCCACAAGTCCAGCACAAAGAAGGCTTTTATTTGGGAAACTCTTCCCTGAAGCATTTCCTTAGCAATAAAGCACAGTACAAAAGCACAGCACACAGCAATACTTCTGTATTTCTCTCTTCCTCTCTGCGTCCACTCCCTGAGTAGAGGCATCAAGCTTCTTTTATGTAATACCCAGGAGTACTTCCAGTGTCCTGTAAGTATGGCCCAGAAGCACTTCCAGGGTATTACTTGAGGTGGGAGCGAGACAAAGTAGGGCTCCCCAGTCCCTGCAGAACCCTCTGCTGTCCAACAAACTTCTGTTATTAGTAAATCCTGTGGGAATCTGTGGCACTGCAGAAACCCAGGGGGGCTGCTACCTAGTGATCTTGGGGAGGTAATGTCCTGTGCACACTCTCTCCCCCGGACCTTTAACTATGAAAGTGTCCCAGCCTGGTAAGGGTCTGTCACAATTGATAATTAACAATGAAATATATCAGTCAAATAATGAAAAGAACATACAATATAACCAAAGACACACTCTGAACGCAAAGGCCCTCCCCAGCTGTTCAACAGACTGACAGCAAACAATAAACACTAACAATAATATCCAAAACAGTCCAGTGTAGCAGTGTATTAACATAGTTTAAATACTGATTTCAACAGTAATTAAAAAAAAAAAAGCAATATGAGATTTCCCAGAAAAAAATACATCTTCAAAGTTTCAAAATGGGTAGATGACATGTAGTCCACACCAGGAGATATAAAAAATAAATATAAAATAAGAGTATATGTGTATGGTTATTTTCTTGTTCACAAAGGAATCTCAAAAATATAAAATAAGAATTTTAGGAATTAAATAACCATAACAAAAGACCTCAGTACACAGTTGTTATTTGATTCTTCATTTCTTGATTATACTGGAAGCCCTAAACTGTCAAAACATCAGGAGAAAGTGGAGTTCTGTCGAAGACAGTAGTATTGTATGTATTAAGTTCCCAGGTACAACATGAATGATATGCAGTTTGACAGCTAGAAAGAGAACTTTGTTTTTACACTGGCAAAACTTTTTGTGAATAAAACAATACTAATAAAATGTAACAAAAAGTAAAAGTTAATTACTGAAAACTTAAGCTAAATAAAAGCTAAAAAGAACAAAAAAACTAACTTAAAAACTAAAGTTATAAAATGTTAAAAAACTAAATGAAAACTAAAAATACCATGAAATACTAAAATTAGAAAATGACAAAACACTAAAACTAAATAAAAGATAAAAGATAAAACCTAAAACTAAAAGATATTTTAAAACTAGAAAAGCACTGTGAGAAACCTCCACACAGGCATAATTCTAAGTCCACAGACAATGATTGGACCAAGATTCTATTCTGACGTTCTGCATTGTCTTAACATTAGCTTCAAATTACTTATTATTTAATAAATGGTGTATTCCAAAGCATTTTCCAAAGTTAGATTTTTAAAAAATATTTCTATTTAAATCCTTAAAAAAATCATCAACATATATATTACTGAGCTTCAATATTTTCAATGGGCTGAGAATATTTGTAGAAGCTTTCTAACTCAATATGAAAAGAAGAAAACATTCAGTGCATGTTTTAGATATCCTTGGAAAGAGAACTTGTTTAGGCTTGGCTCAGAGAGAATTTCGTTTACCTGTTTAGCCGGTAACAATTATGCAGTAACAGCAGTAGCTTGACTGGAATGCAGCTAGATGAGGCCCATGGCAGAGGATCTGGTTTACTTGTCAGGCAGGTGTGGGCTGTGCAACATAAAAAATTATGTACTCTAGGTGCTTGCTACACATTCCACAGAGTCAGCTTACTTGAATACATGCTGTCTTTGTGCAGATAAAAGGGAGGTAAGTGAATGACATACATCTGCGCAATAATATCAGTAAAACACAAATTTCAGTTATATATCTTTTATATAAAATGTCAGAATCAGACTGTGTCTGGCTTTTTACCAAAAAGGAGATATAGTCTATAGTCACTATATTCTTGCATCTTCTGATTACAAAAGTGTGCTACAGAGCACATGTTCATAAATATCTGCTTTTAGATATATCCTGAAGACAGCTACTGTACCAGTGTCAGGGCTAAGTAATAAAAATCCTGGTATAATCCTTCTAGACTTAAATCTAATGACTCCAGGTGTCCCCTGTTGCCCAGAGCCCCAGGTAAACCTCAGGTTAGCTGTCCATTCCAGTGCATATAGCACACAGTGAGTGAATTTACATACAGACACAAAACCAGCATAAGGTGTGTAACCCGTTTAAGACAGAAAAACCTTGGTTTACAAGCACAAGGCCAATTATAGAGTACTCTTTTGGGAAAATGCTCAAACATCATTAAATTGCACAAAAAAAACAATTAAAAGCCATCATCAGCCACTGAATCCAAAAATGAGCATGGAGCATGTGAGAATTTTCTCGTGTTTTGTAAAAAATCCTTCATGAGCTGTAAAGTAAATTACACCCATCCCCTTTTTACACACAAGCTTAAACAAACAAGTCCGTCCAAAACCCAAAAGTCAGCATTTCTAAGCAAGTCCAAAATCCAGAAAATCATTACCAAGTGTCATGTGTTTATTATTTCTCATATTTTTATGTATTGTTTGTTATGTTTATTATTTACTAGCTTTGAACTGAGTCTTTAAATGTGCACCCATTCCGTCTGTTTTCTGGTTAGAACAAAAAGCTGTTTTGTTGTTTGGATGTAAATAACGTTTCATTTCTTGTGTTTTCTACTTCACTTCATTTGCAAACCTGAAGTCTTTGCTGTTTGAAATGGTGGTTTATACTACTGTACATTTTAACTAATACTTATGGATAATTCTTATTGCTTACTTACTTATTTCATTAATACCTTGCATTTGCTAAGAGTATACATAATAATTACATTTTGAAATTTAATTTCTATATACAGTGCACTATTTCAAGATTTAAACATGTATGTGTTGTGGGAGAAATGGGAAAAAATGTGATTAAAGTGTTGGGATCTCAGCAGTATTAATCTGGAAAGGGAAAACAGACTCCTTAATGGAGTTTCATCAATTCTTAAATTTCTGCAACCGTAATTTAATTTTTGTGCTTCATTATAACAGATGAGATGTCTTTAGATTTTCCGTTACATACTGAAACAGTGTTTCAATGTTCCTTTCCTCTAGATAACATTCTTGGATAATTTGCCTGTTTCACAATTCTTACTTCGTCAGTGAATTTGTACAGACATTTAACAGTTTTTTATATTATAACAAGATATGAAACAAAGACTTCTGGAGAGAGAATATTCTAACGGGCAACAAGCAAATGGGCAACTTATACAAATAGAGATTTGTTACTTGTTTCTAAGAAATTTCAAAAAAGACACAGAAAAACCATTATGTATGCTGACCTATTCACCATATGCTAAAAAATTCCTCTTGTTTGCTTTTCCTGTAATCAGAACATCCAGGACATTGTAGTAAACACTTCACACACTACATTAAAATCTCCATGAAGAGTTTTGTTTCTTAAAGAAGGACAGTTCCCATGAATATGGTGCAGTTGTTGTAGCCATGTACAAAAATGGAAATGCTGTTAATACTCTCACTGGTAATATCATCCTTACGCATAGATTTAATTCCAATTCTAAAGGTGTTATTTATTTGCTATTTTTCTTCATGTCACTGTAATACATAGGAAAAATGTTCTAGAATGTTAAAACATGTATTGCAGAAACTAAAACAAGCATGCAGTCCTGCAATATGCAACATTTAGTTTCATGGCATGTAACAGAAAAACAGCTCTGACTGGTAGGGGGGCTACAGCCTCCCATACCTCAGACACAATAAAGTCCACTTTATGCTCAAATAAAGGGTTTTTAATGAGCCACAATGCCTTCTTCACAAGAATAACCAACACAAACACACCAAGCATGATTCTCTTTCAGCAGGACTCTGGTTCAGTCCTTAAAGACTCCCAGTCCATTTATTATGGCCTCCTGGCTGTGCAAGAATTTGCTCTCCATCCTGGCCAGAATGCCTGTGCTTGCATATCTCCCCCCTCAGCTAAGCTTTGTATCGTTCAGCATCTGTTCCCACCAGGGGGTAAGAGCAATGCAGAGGTGGTTGTGTGCTATCCAGTCCCAATGCCTTTGCTCTGCAGGAAGAAAAAGAACACAGTCACTAGGTGTACTATACTGCAGACAGTTTCTTCCTTGTTGTTGCCCTACTCTTGGTTTCTCAATCCCGACAGGTCATTGCCAAGGACAATGATTCCATCAATGTCCCAAACCTTGGCTCTCAAAACACTGTCCTCTTTAATCTCTAAAGCAGAGAGAGAACTGGATAGGGTCCTCCCCCTCTGGTGTTTTATTTTTTGAGCAGCTTGTCGCTAATTGAGGTGGCCAAAGTAGGCAGGGAAACAAAGTCACATGACTTTGGCTGGCATTCCTGGTTGGTCACCTCTATTTTGTTGGGAAAGTCTTTCATTTTAGATAGATTCCCGATTTTATTTTATGACCTTTGAACGATTTGGGACCCTCTATCAGTTAAAGATAAAGCCTTTACCGTTTGCATGGGCTTTATTAAAGTATGAGGATGTTTTTACTGACATCATTAGCACTGTAGAAGCAAATGTTACTCAGTTCCTTTCACTGTTGTCCAGGACCCCATCACACTGCATCCCTATCTGTTTTCGCATTTGGACTTCAGTGTTCTAGATAGCAGCCTCCACGACCCGAGGTCCAAACATTGGGGAACTTTTTGGCAAAATTGTCAGACTGAGTTTTACTTGATTCCCTTTAGTTTTTTTGGAAATCACTTCACACTGTGTTCCCTTATGTTGTACCATACCGGAAATGCTTACCTCTATAGCCAAATCCACTGTCCTTCCTCCATGGCACCTACACATGTTTCAATTTAAGTGCCTTTTCGTTGAAGTTTATTTAGTTTCCTGCAATTCACTGACAGTGGGGCTTCTGCGACTGATGGCCAATTTTGGCCAATGAAATCCACAGAATAAGTCATTGACAAGTAATAAGGCTTTGTTATTCATTTTCTGCTCTAGAGAGGAAAGGTGACTGATAGATGTAAAGACCAATGAAATCTACAGATTCAGATGCCAGAAGCAATGGATTTCGTACATGAGCACAAATCAATGCCTGTTCCTAACCAAATCTATGTTTAAAATAATATGTAATAAATATATCAGCTACTGCACACTCACATGTACATTTTGCACAAAGACTAATGAGGTGAACTTACAAAAGTTGGTTTCATTTTTGTTTTAATTTTCCCATTTTCATTTAGTTCTACTATAGTTTTCAGACAGCTTTTCATTTTTTATTTTAGTTTTATTTGAGAAAATGATTATTTTTTGTTGTTAATGACTTATTTTGTTTTTGTTTTAGTAATGGGAATAACATTGATTTCTCCCATTTTCTGTACATACAGTTAGGTCCATATATATTTGGACAGAGACAATGTTTTTCTAATTTTGGTTCTGTACATTACCACAATGAATTTTAAGTGAAACAACTCAGATGCAGTTGAAGTGCAGACTTTCATCTTTAATTCAGTGGGGTGAACAAAACAATTGCATAAAAATGTGAGGCAACTAAAGCATTTTTTAAAACAATCCCTTCATTTTAGGGGCTCAAAGGTAATTGGACAATTGACTCAAAGGCTATTTCATGGGCAGGTGTGGGCAAGTCCGTCATTATGTCATTATCAATTAAGCAGATAAAAGGCCTGGAGTTGATTTGAGGTGTTGTGCTTGCATGTGGAAGATTTTGCTGTGAACAGACAACATGCGGTCAAAGGAGCTCTCCATGCAGGTGAAAGAAGCCATCCTTAAGCTGTGAAAACAGAAAAAATCCATCCAAGAAATTGCTACAATATTACGATTGGCAAAATCTACAGTTTGGTACATCCTGAGAAAGAAAGCAAGCACTGGTGAACTCAGCAATTCAAAAAGACCTGGACGTCCACGGAAGACAACAGCGGTGGATGATCGCAGAATCATTTCAATGGTGAAGAGAAACCCCTTCACAACAGCCAACCAAGTGAACAACACTCTCCAGGGGGTAGGTGTATTGATATCCAAGTCTACCATAAAGAGAAGACTGCATGAAAGTAAATACAGAGGGTGCACTGCAAGGTGCAAGTCACTCATAAGCCTCAAGAATAGAAAGGCTAGACTGGACTTTGCTAACGAACATCTAAAAAAGCCAGCACAGTTCTGGAAAAACATTCTTTAGACAGATGAAACCAAGATCAACCTCTACCAGAATGATGGCAAGAAAAAAGTATGGAGAAGCCGTGGAACAGCTCATTATCCAAAGCATACCACATCATCTGTAAAACACGGTGGAGGCAGTGTGATGGCTTGGGCGTGCATGGCTGCCAGTGGCACTGGGACACTAGTGTTTATTGATGATGTGACACAGGACAGAAACAGCCAAATGAATTCTGAGGTGTTCAGAGACATACTGTCTGCTCAACTCCAGCTAAATGCAGTCAAACTGATTGGGCGGCGTTTCATGTTACAGATGGACAATGACCCAAAACATACAGCCAAAGCAACCCAGGAGTTTATTAAAGCAAATAAGTGGAAAATTCTTGAATGGCCAAGTCAGTCACCTGATCTTAACCCAATTGAGCATGAATTTCACTTGTTGAAGACTAAATTTCGGACAGAAAGGCCAAAAAAACAAACAGCAACTGAAAGCCGTTGCAGTAAAGGCCTGGCAGAGCATTAAAAGGAGGAAACCCAGCATCTGGTGATGTCCATGAGTTCGAGACTTCAGGCTGTCATTGCCAGCAAAGGGTTTTCAACCAAGCATTAGAAATTAACATTTTATTTCCAGTTTTTTAATTTGTCCAATTACTTTTGAGCCCCTAAAGGGATTGTGTTAAAAAAAAATACTTTAGTTCCCTCACATTTTTATGCAATCTTTTTGTTCAACCCACTGAATTAAAGCTGAAAGTTTGCACTTCCACTGCATCTGAGTTGTTTCATTCAAAATTCATTATGGTAATGTACAGAGCCAAAATTAGAAAAAAGTTGTCTCTGCCCAAATATTTATGGACCTAACTGTATACCAAGAACTTCTCGGTTAGGTTAAATTGCTGGCCTATTGTGATTTAATATGGATGTGTGCCTTCTAGGCCCCATAGTGGATTAAGCTGATTTAAATAAAGAAAAAGCAAGATGATTGAAAACAACACATTTTTGACTGTTTAAGATACTTCACTATAAAACTAGCTGAAGTATATATTCATATATTATATAGTATATTTTAATTAGAAGAGCTTTCTGTGGATGATTTTGTGTTATGACTAAAATAGCAAAACCTTTGCAGTGACAAAGGAAAAATAAAATTAAGGTGATATGAAGCTACAAAGCACACAGTGAAAAAAAATCAAAAAACACAAATTACTAAACAAATATATATATAGTGTATTACAACAAATGTTTCCTAAAAATGTGCACATTAAAGGCAGGACTCTGTACATAAAAGGTGGAATTTAGCACTGCAGATGGCCTTAAGCGATTGCTGATTACTTACTGTAAAAAGGCAATGGCACCAAGAGGTGTGAGTCAGCTTTGTATTAGACTAGCAACCTGAACAGCATTGGTTCTTAACTCATCATCATCTTCATCAAAATCACAAGCTGCCATATAAGCCCTATAGAATGAGTGGGTTCAAAAAATCAATGATTAGATGCATTCGTTTTTATTTAGAATCTTAATTTCATAAGGACAGAAATGTAACAGTTTCTTTAGTGTTTTCAGGGATTGCAAGTGCGTATCAAAAATTCAGGTCAGGTCAGGTCAGATCTTGGGTATGACTTTAAACTGCATCCCACCCTACAAGCGGCCCTCCAACTTGCAGGAAATCATGGGGGTTAGTGGCAGGATTGGTAACTTCACACAACTCTGAGACAACAGAAAGGACTCCTTTCTGCTCTCTAAATGAGTAGCTCTGCTGCAGCCACCCATAGGAAAGCTTCTCGCATAGTGAAGGGGATGGGGGAAGCCCTCGAGAGCCCCATCCCCAGAAGAGTCAAAACTGTTGGATAGCTAATGGGGTCAGGACTGTCGGGGATCATAACTGGTGTGGTGCTAAGGTGTTGCCCACTGCACTGCAGCACTTGGGTCCCAATTTGAGGCAGCCCATCCGGGTAGGTGCATGGAACATCTTGCCTCACTGGCATGATGATCTTCTTCCTCTGCTCTTGGATGGAGATGCGTAAACTCTGCATTTCAGTGGCGGCACTCTCTGAGGTGCGCAGAGCTGGGACTGTCCAGACCTCTGTAGGTGGGTATACCTTTTATTGGTCTGGTTGCTCTGATGGCTGTCATACTCAGGGAGTAGCTGTTGCTGTAGCAGATCGGCTTCTTCTAATATCTGATGTCACTCCTTTCAACAAGAGTATTATGAGACTCAGATTACGGCACTCTCTGGGTGCCTTGTCTGTTGTTTCAGTGTATGCTCCAACCACGGTAAGTGATGTTTCTGTGAGGGAGACATTTTATTCGCAACTTCATTCAGTGGTTGATGGGTGCTCGTGAGGGGACACTCCTCTGCTCATGGATGATTTCAGTGTAACCACTGGCACTGACAGAGCTGGCTATGAGGATCGTTTCAGTCCCCATGGATCTGGTGACAGGGGTCAGGGGCTGAGAATCGTTGGATCCTGGTTCCAGCACCCTGAACTGCATCGTTGGAACTGGTACTCCAGTACTGGTGATGTGGTGAAGGAGATCAATTACATCCTTGTTGGCAGACACTGGACGTTCTTACAAAACTGCAGAGTATACAGAAATGCCCAGTTTGTGAATTCTGATTACAGACTTGTTGTAGCTACTCTGAAGATCCAGCTTAGGTCCAGTAGGTTACCACCAACTAGGAGAATGAGGCTGGACCTGGCCAGACTCCAAGATTAGGCTGTTTCTGATGAGTTGGCATGTAGTTTGTGTGAGGAACTTACAGATTTAGGTGTGACTGCCGATCCTAATATGAGGTGGGAAACCTTCCGTGACAAGACCCTGAAGGTTGCTGAGGGTTCTGTTGGTGTTACCAATGTTCCGAGAAGGAGGTGTTTCATCTTGCAGGGCACTCTGGATATGATTGAAAGGAGTCACAGTGCATAGCTTGATGGCAACTCCGGTCTGTATTGTGAACTGACAAGGACAGCTGTGAGGGATCAGAAGGCAGATAAGGAATTGTTTGTTAGAGGAATCTGTGAGCAAATAATACACCATCTCTGGTCTAATGAGTCACGTCCTGCTTGCAGAGGAATTGAAGCATTACACACATCAAAATCTGTTCCTCGGAGAGTCACAGTCAGGGTGGCTGAGGCAAAAGTCCTTATAAGATGACACTGCAGTTGTCATTGGGCTGGCTACTTTGAGCAGCTGTTTAAAGCTGATCCTCTGGCTAGGACATTGGATATCTCTGGGTCCATGGTTCTTGAGGCTGATCCTCCAATTAGATGTGAACCACTCACTGAGACTGCATGATGGTGAACCAGAGATTTGTGGTGTCCAGGGTGAACTTCACAAGGCTGGTGGTAAGGCTATCCTCCTTGGCACTGCAATCAATCTTTGCTTCCATTTGGGAAACTGTTATCATGCCAACTGACTGTAAAATTGGATTGTCCCTATTGTTCCCTGGAAAGGGAAGGGAATGGGATAACACTGCTCTCTGTGCCGGATAAAGTCCTTGCTAGGGTCATCCTCAATAGGATCTGTGATCACTTGCTTACCTACCAGTGACCGGCGCAGTCTAGTTTTACACCTAAGTCTACCATCGACCACATCCTCACTGAGTGCAAATGTAAATAATTCTTTGCAGCCTTTGTCGATTTTTGTAAAGTGTTCAAATTAGTTGATCGAGCTGCCCTGTGGGACATCCTGAGACTTCGCAGGATCCCCTCAAGGTTGCTGGATATCATGGCTGGCCTGTACACTAGTACTGTGAGTGGAGTGCAGAGTGCGGGCAGAACCTCTGTGTTTTTCCCATTTGATTTTGAGGTTCATGAGGGGTGTGTTGTTACTCCTACTCTGTTCAGTGCTTGCATGGACTGGGTGTTGGGTGAGGTCGTGGGGTCCAGTGGCTATGGGGCATCTGTTGGAGAAGAAAGATTCACTGATCTTGACTTTGCTGATGATGCTGTGATCTTCACAGAGTCAATGGAGGCTCTGATTGGGGCACCTGAGAGACTGAGTGAGGAGTCTGAGTGTCTGGGCTTGTGAGTGTCCTGGATAAAAACCAAGATCCAGGCCTTTAATGACCTCTTAGTCACAGCCATCAGCAGTGTGTCTGTCTGTGGAGAGAGTGTCGACCTTGTCAAGAGATTTGCTTACCTTGGCAATGACGTTTATGTCTCTGATGAGTCTTCCTACGAAATCAGTAGACAGATTTGGAGAGCATGGGGGGGTCATGAGGTCGTGGGAAAAGGGTGTGTGGTGCTTCCGAAATCTATGCAAAAGGACAAGGGTCCAAGTCTTTAGAGTCCTAGTGCTTCCTGTCTTGCTATATGGTTGCGAGAAATTGTCACTATCCAGTGACCTGAGACGAAGACTGGACTCCTTTGGTACCGTGTCTTTTCAGAGAATCCTTGGGTACCAGTAGTTTGGCTTTGTGTCAAATGAGCGGTTGCTTCTCTTTAGCCAAGAAAGCACAGCAGCCGCTATACTTCCTGTGTAGGCTGAGAAAAGCCCATCTTCCACCAGCTATTCTAACAACATTCTACAGAGGAACAATAGAGGGCAAACCTGAGCAACTGAATCACTGTCTGGTTTGGAAATTGCAAAGCCCTACAACAGATAGTGAAGAGAGCAGAAAAGATCATAGGAGTCTCTTTTCCTTCCATCACGGACATTTACACCATACGCTGCATCTGCAAAGCCACCAGCATTGTGAATGACCCAACACAGGTCAACAGGTGTAGGTGCTTTGTGCTGACGTGAGCTTTGGCAACGCGAGAGTCTGTTGAGAGTTGTTGGTTTGTTCTGTGGTGTGAGATTTAAATAAAAAAAATACATTTTGCTCTTAAAAACTTGGGGTTTGGTTGCCGCTAAGGAGCCGTGTGGGAATTTTTAAAGCTTTTTTTCCCTTTAGAAGGGTTTTTTTTTTGCTTTTTTTTCGCCCGCACAAGAGCAAAAGTAGCTGGGTGTTTGGAAGTACGCTTGGAAAAGTTATTTGTACTTGTACCTGTCTTGTTATCTGTATTTGAATTAGCATCGAGGCGGCAGGGTAGAAAGCAGCAGTAACTGATATCGGCATTTGTAAATAAATAACCGCGTCGTCGTAACAGCGATTCCTTGGTTTAAAGGAAAAGAAAAAAAAAGGCCGCGGCTAACTTCAAAACAGTAAAAGGTAGAAGCTCTGCAGTGCGCAGGTAAACGGCCAGCGTTGACGCCGATCAGGCACAAGGAGCAGTAGGAGCAAATAAGGTAGTAAAGTTTTATTTATTTGTTTATTTTAGATTAAACAGCCCTTAGCGGTCCAGAGGTAGAACAGTTAAGTGGGCGACAGCGTATTGGTTCATTAATACGGGGGAATACAAACAGTGCGAGTGGAGAGCTTATCAGTAAGAGGAGCGCAAAGTCAGGAGAAGAGGCAGAGAAAAGTAAGTTAGTTAACCTCATAGACAAATAGCAGGCAGCTGAGAGGGACAACAGTACAGGAGCTTAAGGAGATAAGGTGTAAAATATCTGTAGCAGATCTTAGTGTTACCATTTAAGTTAAGGAGCAGCTGAAAGAAGAAGAAATTTAATTTTAAGAAAAAAAAAAAGTTAAAAAAGTTAAGGCAGTTTAGTAATCCCAAGTCAAATTTTAATAATGAGGCCAGTGCAATGCAAGTCCTGTTGGATGTTGGACTTTTTAGATGATGGTTTGGAAGAGCCAGTTGTCTATGAGGGCTACATCTGCAAGAGATGCCAGCTGATCCATCAGGGTCGCTGAACTGGAGGAGGAGTTGGCTGACCTGCGTTGTAATAGAGAATTGGCAGACTTGGCCCAGGTGTCCTTTAGAGAGATAGTGTGCACCCCTAAGGTGGCGCGGGAGGAGATTCCAGACCAGACAGGTAGGAATAGGTGGGTCACGGTCACAAGGCGTAAGGTAAAGGGTGAACACTGTCCGGGGGCATCAACCCCAGAATTAGAAGTGTCTAACCGTTATCATGTCCTTGCGGAGCTGGATGGTGACTCTGATAATTCTGAGGTGGTAGGCAGGGTTGAGGAGCCCCAACGGGCCACCTCAAAACCAGTTCCCAGAAAGAGAGAGGTAGTGATAGTTGGGGACTCAATCATTAGGGGGATTGAAGCGCAGGTGTGCTCCAGAGAGAGAGGTGGATAGGCTCTTGGCCAGAGCGGGGGTGGATCCAGTTGTCATTGTCCACGTTGGAACAAATGACATACATAAGGGTAGTCTGTCAGTTCTGCGATCCAAATTCAAAGAGTTAGGTACCAAGCTGAGGAGCAGAACTGACAAGGTAGTCTTCTCCGAAGTTCTGCCTGTGCCACGCGCCAGTCCAGGTAAGATTGAGGAGATTAGAAGGCTTAACGCGTGGCTCAAATCTTGGTGCATGGTAGAAGGATATAGGTTTATGGGGCATTGGGACTCCTTTTGGAACAGATGGGACCTGTTCCGCCGTGACGGGTTACATCTGAACCGGAGGGGCACCAATGTATTGGGGAGGCGTATGTGTAGGCTAGTCGAGGATTGTTTAAACTAGGGAATGGGGGGGCAGGGAGTTTAGGACAGGCCAGATTTAGATCTATACATGGAAGAACAAACAATGGTGTAGAAAAAAAAAATGCATAGTAATGTAAATTCTAAGCAAACACGTAAATGTAGAAGGATTAACACATTAAAAATAGCTTGCCTTAATGCTAGAAGTATCAAAAATAAGGTAAGTGAGTTGGAGTTGTATGTAGCAGAGCATAATTATGATATTATAGCAATAACGGAAACCTGGCTAAATAACAAAGATGGAGATGAGTGTAACATAGAGGGATACACATTTTTTAGGAAGGATAGACAGAACAGAAAAGGAGGTGGGGTTGCTGTTTATGCCAAACAGGGTTTAAATGTAAGTCCTCTTCAGTTGGATGATGAGCCCCATCTTAGTGAGGACATGTGGCTTCGCCTGGAAAATATTAGGGAAAGAGGTCTTATTTTAGGAGTGTGTTATAGACCACCCAATTCAGACAATAATTTCAACACACATCTTTTTAGTAATATCAAAAAGGCAAGTTTACAGGGGGATATTATAGTCATGGGGGACTTTAATTATCCAAATATTTACTGGGATAACCTTGCAGATGGAGGAGCACAAGAGCAGGAGTTTTTAGAAGTAATCAGCGACTGTTTTTTAACACAGCATGTTAAAGTACCAACAGGGGGTGAAGCCTGTCTGGATTTAGTATTCTGTAATAATCAGGATAGAATTGAGGGTGTAGAGGTGATTGAACCACTAGGGTCAAGTGACCATAATGTAATACAGTTCTCAGTATTTTGTAATAGTACGGATGCAAAGACTAAAATTGTTAAGTTGAACTTTGGTAGGGCTAATTTTGAGAAGATGCGACAAAGTCTAAGTAGGATAGACTGGGATAAGCTTTTAAGTGTGGAGACAGTCGAGGAGCAGTGGAACAGGTTTAAAAATGTTTTACATGTAATGCAGGACAGATACATACCTAAATTTGGAATTAATAGGAAACTAAAAAAAACTCCAGGATGGATTAATAAAGATTTAAAAAAGAAGTTGCAAAGGAAAAAACTGCTGTATAAGGCATATAAGACTAATGACTGCAAAGTGAATTGTAGAGCGTATGAAAATATGAGAGCAACCATTAAGAAGGATATCAGGGAGGCTAAAAGACAGTTGGAGAGGAATATAGCAGATAAGGCGAAAGAAGACCCCTAGAGATTCTTTCAGTTTTTTAGTAGTAAAAGAACAGTCAAGGAGGAGGTCAAGTTCATCAGGAATAGTAAAGGGGAATTAAAAGATACAGACAATGAAATAGCAGATGCCCTAAACTTACATTTTTCGGAGGTGTTTACAAGTGAGCAAGTGGATAACCTCCCAGAGGTAAACGCAACTACTAAGGAGGTACTGAGGGATTTGGAAATTGAAGAGGGAGAAGTGCTGCTCAGATTAAATAGGCTGAAATCAAACAAATCACCAGGACCAGATAATATTTATCCTCGTGTTCTTAAGGAGGCTAGTGAGTACATTTATAAACCCTTGACACATATTTTTAGGAAGTCACTGAGCACTGGAGAGAGCACTGGAAAATGGCAAATATCATTCCATTATATAAAAAGGGTGACAGGGCAGATCCAAGCAACTATAGGCCAGTAAGCTTAACATGCATCACAGGAAAATTAATGGAAGGAATTATTAAGGATAAGATTGAGCAACACATGGCAAGGACAGGAGTTATTCTGACCAGTCAGCATGGGTTCAGAAGAGGGAGGTCGTGCTTTACTAACATGTTGGAATTCTATGAGGTTGCAACAAAAGCATACGATCAAAGTGGAGCTTATGATATTATTTATCTGGACTTTCAGAAAGCATTTGATAAGGTGCCACATGAGAGGTTGGGCATCAAGTTAAAAGAAGTGGGAGTTCAGGGTGATGTTTTTAGATCGGTGCAGAATTGGCTCAGACACAGGAAGCAGAGGGTGATGGTGCGAGGAACCTCATCAGAACTGGCCGATGTTAAGAGTGGTGTTCCACAGGGGTCAGTGCTAGGGCCGCTACTATTTTTAATATATATAAATGATTTAGATAGGAATACAAGTAACAAGCTGGTTAAGTTTGCAGATGATACCAAGATAGGTGGATTAGCAGATAATTTGGAATCCGTTATATCATTATAGAAGGACTTGGATAGCATACAGGCTTGGGCAGATTTGTGGCAGATGAAATTTAATGTCAGTAAATGTAAAGTATTACACATAGGAAGTAAAAATATTGGGTTTGAATACACAATGGGCGGTCGGAAAATCGAGAGTACACCTTATGAGAAGGATTTAGGAGTCTAAGCTATCACCTTCCCAACAGTGTTCAGAAGCCATTAAGAAGGCTAACAGAATGTTAGGATATATAGCACGATGTGTGGAGTACAAGTCCAAGGAGGTTATGCTCAACCTTTATAATGCACTGGTTAGGCCTCATCTTGAGTACTGTGTGCAGTTTTGGTCTCCAGGCTACAAAAAGGACATAGCAGCACTAGAAAAGGTCCAGAGAAGAGCGACTAGGCTGATTCCAGGACTACAGGGGTTGAATTATGAGGAAAGATTAAAAGAGCTGAGCCTTTACAGTTTAAGCAAAAGAAGATTAAGAGGTGACATGATTGAAGTGTTTAAAATTATGAAGGGAATTAGTACAGTGGATCGAGACTTGTATTTTAAAATGAGTTCATCAAGAACACGGGGACACAGTTGGAAACTTGTTAAGGGTAAATTTCGCACAAACATTAGGAAATTTTTCTTTACACAAAGAACGATAGACACTTGGAATAAGCTACCAAGTAGTGTGGTAGACAGTAAGACGTTAGGGACTTTCAAAACTCGACTTGATGTTTTCTTGGAGGAAACAAGTGGATAGGACTGGCGAGCTTTGTTGGGCTGAATGGCCTGTTCTCGTCTAGAATGTTCTAATGTTCTAACACACCCTTCACACTCACTGTTTACACTTCTGCCATTGGGAACAAGGTACAGAAGCATTCGAGCCCTCAACACCAGAATGTGTAACAGTTTTTTCCCCAAAGCAGTCAGATTCCTGAAAACTCATGGACTGATCTGATATCTGATATATGTGTTCTGCTCTGCAATGTTGAACATGGTTGCACATGTTTGCACATTTGACTCACATGCACCTTGTTATATATGCACCTTGTTATATATTATGTGCCGTGGATTCTTCGTTGTCCTGTGTTCTATGTAGCACCATGGTCCTGGAGGAATGTTGTTTCGTTTCACTGTATGCTGTACTACTGTATATGGATGAAATGAAAATAAATACTCTTGAAACTTGAAACTAAAGCTTAATATATAAGAATATGATCAGACAAAATGAAGCTTTCTTGCTGCAGTTAACAAATCATTAAACCACTAACTTGAACATTTGAACTGAAAGGGTATACATGTATGCGTAGGAATGGTCTTAATAACATTTAAAACACAGTACAAAATGTAAACAACTTTTGGTTTTATAACCCACCCTTTGCAATAGTATTTTGAATTGCCTAAATAATTTCTGATTGTGTTGATTAGTAATTTTTTTAATTCAAAAGTAGACAAACTTTTTGCAGACCATCTTCTGCTTGGAGTCAGTTTTGCATTACCTTGATATTGGAGAAAAGCAATATCAATTAACCACCAGATCTTTTTTGTGATCAGTTATTTATTAAATATTTCCAATACATGAAATAAAATAATTGTAGATAACTTTCAGAATAGAATTCATACCCTGACAACGACCACCAGTTTATGGCTCCATATCCCAGCTAGGTCATAACAGTACAAACCAATATCACCATTAACTACTTCAATTATATTGTTCTACAAGCTTCTCTTGAAAAGAATGAGACTGCATTTTTTGTGTAACCTGAAGAAGACACTGTGACATGATAGTACTGTTTTGACAGCAGTATACATCAGCAGATAATAAGTGCAATTCCTGAATTAAGGCTCTATCTCTATGATGTCAACGAAGAAAGTCTAGTACACTTGTATAATGAGGGTCAGGATATCTGTACCAATGGATTTCAGTGTCCCTTTTTATTTGGGACAGATGCACTAGGGTGTGATAGTCACAGATCTCCTTGAGTTCACTTTTTCATTTGATTTAATATATGCTCAGTGCAAAATGCCAGCCTGTCCATCAGTAAACATGCACATGCAGCCCCGTGCCCAATGTTTCTTTTCACAGCGATACCATGAAGTCTGTGCTTGAAGGCAGCAGGTTTATTACATGTTATTGTTTCATCAGGCTGCTCTGTGATTGGTGGCGGATAGCAAACTTTTTAAAAATGGTATAGAAAAATGCCAGTTGTTAGTTTTTACTTCAGACATTTTGACATGCGCACTATATATTCTGTTATCAATAAAATATTCATAGGGAGCGTATCAACAAAGAAACATGGAAAATTAGATTTATTAAAATAGTAATAATAGTAAAAATTATAATTAATGATTCATTACTTGGCACCCAGGAATGCTGTACAAAGACATTTAAAAGAGAAATCATTAGAATAAATGTACTAATCCGCTTTCACTCCATACATGTGACTTACTCTTACACATTTACTCAATTAGTTTTTTTTTTTCTGTGGAAAGACTGTTGTGGAACTCAAATTTCACCTCTGTTATGTGAACAATTAAAACCGTGTAAATGAAATAGTTTAACAGTTCTGAAAATTCCCTTTCCTGTCATGACCACCCCATTAAACTGGGGAAGTATCTCATTTTCACAGCAGGTGTCATTTTCCTCTGAAACCTGTTTTCCCATATATTACATGCACAGTTGATCATTGCAGATAAAAACTGATCAAATGTATTTAAAAACCTTGTAGAAAGCATTCAATAGTAATCTTTCTCTGCTGTGCCACTTTGTAAAATGAACACTGGGTAGTTAAAATGGTGCACAGCATCATTAATATGCCTATCAGGCAGTGTCCTATAACACTTTCATATTTAATGTGTCCCTCCATCCATTCCACCAGAGGGGGCACTCATTTCCACAGCTGAGCATTTGTTGTAGAAATGTGTGCCCCCTGTAAGCTGTCTGCAACATGAACACTATGTAGCTAAAATTATTCAAAATGCATTTTAAAAGACTGTAAAAAGTCTTCTATATCGATTTCATACCTAAAGTGTCTCTGTATCCCATCCACTGGAGGGTGTACTCATTTCCACAGCTGAAAGTTTGTCAATGAAACTTTCTTGTGTTTACACATTCAATACTTGACAGATAAAACTGAACTAATCTCCTATTAAAAAAATCCCTAGGACATCTTCTATATCACCTTCTTTTTCATATTGCCTTTTTGTCCTATCCACTGGAAGGGACCAATTTTCCCTGCTGGAGCAGAGCCATAGAAATGCTTAAATAATTAGCATCATACAGCTAAATTTCTTCAAAACGTATTTAAAATGGTTGTAGAAAATCTTGTTAAATCACTTTCTTGTCTCCAGTGGCCTTCTCATGCATCCACTGGGGGGGACACTCGTTTCTGCAGCTGGAACAGAGCTGTAAAATGTGTGCCCCCTGTGCTGCTTACAAAATTCTCTAATCTGCTATTAGGATGAAAATAACACACTAAGGCTTAGCACAAAAAAAAAATAGGTGAACAAAGCAGTATTCATAACTGTGGGAAGGTGCCATTGTGATCAAACTTATATTTTGCTGAAAAAGCCTCATCCAGACAGTTGTACATGTAAAACTGTGACTTAAGGTTTGCTGGATAAAGAACAAATGACTCAGTCCAATTTCTTTTGCTTTCCTAAGTGTAGGATCCGTTAAATGTCTTTGCTGCACTGTAAAAAGGCTAACATCAGGAAAGAAGAAGACTTGAACCTTCATATGAAATGTCCTGAAAATTGCATGCCTTTCTCAGGATACACTGCCAATCTCTGAATTTTAAAAATTTGATAATGACATGACAAGGTCCAGGCGAGTCAGCACGGCTAGAGTATATCCTGTATCCCCTAATTATCTAGGACATGAAGTGTGATGGGTCTGGAAGCCATTTTGGCCACATGCTGTATAGAAACCAGTTGAAATTATAACCATCTGTGCCCTTTCCAAGTCCTACAATCTGAATGCTACCTTGGCATAGCTTGTGTTCTTGGTCAGCCATTTTATTTTCAGGGCACAGAGTTCAAGCTGGAGATCATGTATTTCTGAGTGATGGCCATAGACGTGTGATTGTAAAAAACAAACTCTCCTGGTAATTTTCACTTGTTCTACCACAAAATATTAGTGATTTAATTTTTAGGTTCAATGAAGTTAGTTTCCATGGTTGCGTTCAGGGTATCTGTGCGCACCATCAGAAGGCTCTTCATGGCTTCTCAGTTGGAGTTCTCACCAGCAGGAATGTCCGTATCGGCACATTAAGCCTTATTAGGAAAATTAAAGACAGCAGAATGAGTTCTGCATCTGGAAGAAGACATTGCCTTAGACTGTAGGGTAATTAGAAAGTTCTAGTAGCTTTTCAATTAGTAAAGGTGTGGATTCATATTTTAAGGGGTTCTAGTTGAAACAAGGCAAAAAAGCCCAGATTTTAGGCAGCCATTAAAATTGGCACATGATTGAATTAATGAGGTTTGCAAGGAGGCATGCTCTCATACAATATTTGTCCCTCTAGTATGTTGCATTGGATATATTAATTGATAACATTTAAATAAAAGTGAAACAAATATCAAATAAATATGGTAAAGTATATAATATAGCTTTTCACAAAACAATGCCAGCGTTTTTCCAAGTCATGCTGCTCATAATCTTTTCCATAAGAAAATCAAGTAGCCAGTACTTTTATTTTAATGGACTACCTTTTAGATTTAAAAACAAAATGCACAGGAAAAAATAGACTTTGAAATTATAGATATTTTAGCAAAAAGGACATTTAAAAGAGCATGTTTCATAGTTAAATATGTCTATAGGTTTGCAGCAGCCACCTTCACACAATGCTCCCTCTGGAATCCAGTAAGAATAACTTAAGAATAATAATAATAATAAGCATGTGCTAGCACTTATTGGAAATACTGGCATTCAGCAATGCAGAAATAGTTAAAAAAAAGACCAAAGATTTGGGTACTGTGTTTAAATGTAGCCATTGTGACAGCTGTAGCTGAGATAAGTCTGGAGGTTTTTCATGATAAACTGGGCCATGACCTTCACCTGGAAAATAAGGCGACTTTAGTATTTGCTGCTAACATATGTAGATTCATATCCAGCAAAGCAAACTGGGTTCAAAAATGCTTCTGTCAGAGCATTGTGTTGAACCACATTGTTCTGTATTTAAAGTTGGGTTTCATTTACTCAAACATAATCAAACATTAGAAACTATATATGGTGAATCCAAAATATTTAGTACATACTGTAAGCTAACTAAACAATATTTGTTTACCCATAGTTGCAAGGAAGACAATAAATTCTGAGAAAAGTGGTTCTCCAGGTGGGGCCTTCCTGTTTTGTTCTTTCCTTTCCATCTAAAATTTATTTACCTAGTACAACATTTTATTTCGATTAAAAAAACAACACTACAGATTCAATCTAAACCCTGTTATTTTTCACCACAGGAAATGCCTGATAAACGTCTAATTGTCTTAACTGATCTCATCCTTCTTCATACCTTACTCCTTGAGAGAAAGTGACTCCTTCCTTAAGCCGGCTCCTGTTTAACTCCTGCCATAATCAGACTTCTCCCACCCTCCTTAGTCATCCCAAAAGTTCACCAAAGAGCACTTCTTTAGCTTGCACATCTCGGCATTCTCAATCTTGTCCCTGTACCTGCCTAAGGCTCCGCATCTCAGAATGGTGTAGAGCAGTTCTGATGGAAAAAATCTTTTCCTGGGGTGGGGCAATTACACCCAGTACACCTTTTTGCCAGCTCTCTCCAAAACCTCACAAGGACCCACTCATTAACAATCCAGCTTAGGGCATTTGCCTTTTCTTCTTGTAGGACGATAAACCAACTTGCTATCCCCATTCTGAAAAGGCCACTCCCGCATTTGGATATCATAATGCCTCTTCTGTGTCAGACCAGCTTCTTGCAAACGCTCACAAGCAAAATTGTGTGTGACTTCCAACCTGTCCCGCAGCTGTTTGGCATACTCAGAGCTGGGGTGTGTTGATACATTTTTCACACCTCACTCCTTCAGATTTTCTGTAGAGCAGTCCTTTAGGTTGCATGTCTCACCAGTCTCAGTCTTGTCCTTGACTCGCCTACCTGCCTCAGAAGCCAACCGGCTGCTTCAATATTTTTATGTTAGTGGCCAGTTTTGTGACCTCAGAGATCAGGCAGCTCATAACATAAATTAAATTTCCTTGAATAGAAATTTGAATAAACCACAACTACTTGCCCTCAAGTAAAAAAACAAAAAAGTTGGTGTTTGTTTTATCAGGTTTCCAATATATTTCTACACTAATCATGTCTTTTTGTTTTGATTATCATATTCTTTTGTTTTGTTCTTTTCATTGATATCTTGTAAAGCACTTTGAACTGCATCATTTATATAAAACTCTGCTATAGAGATACATGTTTTTGTTGTTTAGTAGAATGATTAATGTCCAACAGCATACATGCACTTAGATTACATCTTAAATAAAATTAGACAACTATAAACCAAAAAGCCAAATACGCATTAACAGTGTAAACAGATTTTTTTCTTTTAATGGCCAATTAATAACTTTATTTTATATTGGTTTGATAAAGAAACAAAGCAAAATGTCATTATTATCACAATTATATTTCTTTGAGAAACTTAAGTTTGACTTGGCCGTGGTAATTTTCAGTTTCAGGCACCTGCCTGTTCCTGAAAATGCTAGAGACTGTACTCCTTATTGTTAATTATTTACTTTTGATATCTATTGTGACTCTCATAGTAGACATTTTGTGGATCTCACAAAGTTTCCTTTGTTAAGATTTTAATAGAATATGATTTATATGTTTCATGTGACAAATGGTACATATTAACAAGATTTCAGCCTGACCTATAATATTGGGCTGGCAATTTCCTAGAAGTAGGCCATTCAGGTCAGAAACTGTAAATTAAAGATTGTAGAATAGAACAGAATAGAATAGAATGCCTTTTATTGTCACTATACACATGTACAATGAGATTAAAAGCAGCTCCTACAGTGCAGACATATATGTAGAACACAAGTAAATAAACAAATAAACAAATGGTGCAAAAAGTTGCAAAAAAGTTCTGCGACGTTATATACATATGGAAAGAATAATAACTATTGCACTATTGGGTTATTGCACATTATTTAAATATTACACAATAATGATGATCATGTGCAGTGAGTAGTGGATGTGGGGCCCTGAGAGTATTAATATTGTACATGTAATGGGCATAACTCAGTATTATAAAGAAAATAACATTTCGGTGTGTTGCTTAGTGCAATGGGTTATAAACCAGTGTTTTAAAGAAAAGGCAGAATTTCTGGAAAATTTTGCTACTGGTTATTGCTGTAGGCTATCTACAGGACATAAATATTTACCTGTCTTGCTAAAGAGTCACCTGCTTTGAATAGTCAGACTGCTTTGATTTAGTATCTCATCTACATACAATGTGGGGATACAGAACTGTCTGCTCCCTTGAAAAAATGGTTTCTAATCAAGTACTCACAGTAAATGTGTTTACACTATTTATTATGCAGAGGAAATTGGCTTGCACCATTGTTTTCACTGATTGCCATGTTGATCTATGCAGAAATTGAAGTATATATATATTTCTGGGAAAAGGAGAATAAAGAGAACAGAGAAGTATGGTCTGAGACATGGGACTGCTGTCTGTTTCTTTTATGCTTTACACCATATCGCTGTGGCTACACCCTGCAGCAACAGTGGCTTGTACCTGGCCCAGGTTCCCCTAGGCCTGAGGTCGGTAACATACAGTATACAGATATTGTACAGTTATTATCAGTACCATTTAGATATTGGATATTGCACAGTTGATGGATAGAAGGAAGTCCAGGGGTTGGGGGGGGTTAGACTGTGTAGTCAGTGCATGTGTGAGTATAGAATGGTTATGGCTTTTGGGAAATAACTGTTCTTCAGTCTTGTCCTTGTTGTGATGCACCTGTAGCACCTCCCTGAAGGCAACAGGTCAAACAGATCAGAGCCAGGGTGAGAGGTGTCCTTGATGATGTTTTTAGCTCCGCTGAGGCATCGGGAGGTGTAAGTGTCCATCAGGGAGGGGAGAGGGCAGCCAATGATCTTCTGTGCTGTCTTTACTACTCTCTGAAGCCTCTTCCTGTCTGCCATGGTGCAGCTGCCATACCATACTGTGATACAGTACGTCAGCAGGCTCTCGATGGATGAGCGGTAGAACGTCAGTAGCAGGTTGGAGTCCAGGTTGTGCTTTCTGAGGACCCTCAGGAAGTGTAACCGCTGCTGAGCCTTCTTGATGACTGCTGTGATGTTGTCTGTCCAGGAGATGTCAGCGGAGATAAGGACGCCGAGAAACCAGAAGGTATAGACCCTCTCCACACACTCGCCATTGACGTAAAGGGGGGCTAAGTCAGTGCTGTGCCTCCAGAAGTCGACAATGATCTCCTAGGTTTTCCTGGTGTTCAGAGTCAGATTGTTCTTTGAGCACCAGGCTGCCAACTTCAGGACCTCCTCTCTGTAATCTGCCTCGTCTCCCTTTGAGATGAGTCCGACCACTGTGGTGTCATCAGCAAACTTGACGATTAGGTTGCTGTTGTGGGCCAGACTGCAGTCATGGGTGTAGAGACAGTACAGAAGGGGGCTCAGCACACAGCCTTGTGAGTTACCGGTGTTCAGTGTGCGAATGGAGAAGTGGTGGAGGCCGAGTCTCACAGTCTGGAGCTGGTTGGTAAGAAAGTCTTTTATCCAGACACATGTGAAAGGGAGGAGGCCAATAGTGACCAGTTTGGTGATGAGAATGTCAGGAATGATTGTATTAAAAGCTGAGCTGTAATCCACAAAGAGCATCTGGATGTAGCTCTGCTGCTGTTCTAGATGGCTCAGCACAGAGTGGAGAGCTACAGCAATGGCGTCTTCTGTGGATCTGTTCACGCGATATGCGAATTGGTAGGGATCGAAGTCTTGGGGGAGATAGTCCTTGATGTGCTGGAGAACCAGTCTCTCGAAGAACTTCATGATTACCAGAGTGAGGGCCACAGGGTGATAATCATTTAGGCTGGTGATGGGAGACTTCTTCGGCACTGGAATGATTGTGGCTGATTTTAGGCAGGACGGAATGACTGCCTGGGCTAGGGAGAGGTTGAAGATTTTGGTGAAAATAAAGGTGAGCTGGTGGGCACACGCTCTGAGCACCCTACCAGGCACTCCATTTGCGCCGGCAGCCTTCTTGGGGATCACTGCCAGGAGCACCCATTTGACATTGTGCCCCTTTACAGTGAGTGGAGTAGTGCAGGAACCCGGTGAGGGTGGGAGCAGGGCTGGAGCAGGTGAGTGCTGCTGTTAATGTAAATGTTAATGTCAATTTATTTATATAGCACATTTAAAACAACATAGTGATGCTGCGGCCAAAGTGCCTTTCAATAATAGAATAAAAGAAAAAAAACAAAAACAATAAACAATAAAACATAAATAGTAATAAAATATATGAAAATAAAATAAGATAGATAATAAATAAATAGAAATGTCATATGATCACAAAGAGGAAACCATCAGTATTACTGAAGGTCACTGAATGCAAGTGAAAAGAAGTGAGTTTTTAATCTTGTTTTGAACAGTTCAATTGTAAACGACTCCTTTATGTGATGAGGTAAAGAGTTCCACAGGCGAGGGACAGCAGCTGCAAAGGCCCTGTCCCCCTTGGTTTTACATTTGGTATGAGGGACAACAAGAGACAACTGACCAGAAGATCTAAGCACTCTGGATGGCTGGTGTAAAACACACAGTTCAGATAAATAGGCAGGAGCAAGCCCATGTAAAGATTTAAAAACTAGCAGCAAGATTTTAAAATCAATTTGAAAACTGACAGGCAGCCAGTATAAAGAAGCTAAAATAGGAGAAACAGAGTCATACTTTCTTGCCCCAACCAGAAAGCGAGCAGCAGCATTTTGGACCAGCTGTAACCTGTATATCAGAGATTTGTTAATCCCAGAATACTGTACAGTGAATTGCAATAATCGAGGCGAGAAAAAAATCAAAGCATGAGTAGCTTTCTCAAGATCTTTAGAAGATAAAAAAGACTTGATCTTACCTAAAAGACGAAGTTGGAAAAAGCAACTCTTGACTACAGAATTTACTTGTTTCTCAAAAGAGAGGTTACTATCAAAGGTAACACCAAGATTGTGGACTTGAGGTTTGGAAAAGACAGAGAAAGAGCCGAGAAGTCCAAGACCAGTTTGGGCTTTAGCTGGTGGACCCACTATAAGCACCTCTGTTTTATTTTGATATAAATCAAGAAAATTATTAGCCATCCAGGATCTCAGTTCAGACAGACAGTTATGGAGTTGATTTGTTGCAGAGTTGCAGATGGGAATATAAACCTGAGTATCATCAGCATAGCAGTGAAAAGAAAAGTTAAATTTCCTAAAAATCGCTCCAATAGGGTGAAGGTATATAGAGAATAAAATAGGACCCAAAATGGATCCCTGAGGAACACCATATTTGAGGGGAGCAGTACATGAAAAAGAGGAATTTAAAGACACTGAAAAGTGTCTACCAGTTAAATATGACCTGAACCAGTTAAGAGCAGTCCCTTTAAGCCCAACAAGATGTTCGAGCCGCATCAGCAATATTTCATGGTCAATGGTGTCAAAGGCCAGGTCAAGGAGGACAAGGACTGCCGCATCACCTGAGTCAGTAATAAGAGAAATGTCGTTGAACACTTTCAACACTATGATAACGCCTAAAACCAGATTGGTAGGTCTCAAATAAATTATTGGAGTTAAGGTGATTGACCAATTGATTGTAAATAATTTTTTCTAGAATTTTAGCCAGAAATGGCAGCTGGGAAATTGGACGAAAGTTGGTTAAAACTCCAGGATCAAATTCGGCCTTTTTTAGATGGGGACGGACTGCAGCATGTTTACAAAATGATGGCACAACCCCTGAACTAATAGAATCATTTATAATGGCTAGTAAAGATGGGCCCAACACATCAAAGGCTTCCACTAAGAGACGTGGTGGTACAATATCGAGGGGGCTGGAAGCTGGTTTAAGGGTGTCAACAGTTCTTTTTAGCATTAAAAGTGAGACTTGATCAAAGGAATCTAGAACAATGTCATGATTAACAGTAGGAAGTTCATAGCCAGTTTGAACAATGCAACGGCGGATAGTATCAATTTTGCTGACAAAGAATGATAGAAACTGCTCACATGAATGAACAGTGCTATTTAATCCCATCATAGAATGAGGGTGAATGGCCGTATTAATTGAATTAAATAAAACCCTAGGATTCAGCCTGGAAATTCAAAAGAGAAGTCTTGAAAATCTGTTTAGAGATAGTCAGTCCACCTTTTTTCCAACGCCGTTCAGCAGTTCGACAGGCGCGGCGCAGTGATCGCGTAGTTTCATTTAGCCAGGGAGCAGGTCTTACCTTATTACAGCGTATCTTGGGCGGAGCAATTGCGTCTAAAACCGTTTTACAGGAGGAATTAAATTTTACAACAGAATCATCGATATCATTATTTTGGTCCTGCATATAAAGACTAGAGAAAATGGTTTTAAAATCAGATATAATTGAAGAATTTAAAAAGCGCGAGCAGCGTGGTTGACGGCTATTAGTCGGGAGATCAACAGTAATATGCAGATCTATCATTACAGAAAAGTGATCAGTGAAAGAAACATCACATAAATCAATACTATTCACTGAAATATCACGAGTAAGAACGAGATCAATGATGTAACCGAGAGAGTGAGTTGGTGTATTAATATGCTGTATAAAATCAAATGAGTCCAATAGTGATAAAAAGTCTTTGACCAAAGGTTTCGATTGACAACAAACGTGAATATTGAAATCACCAACAATAAATATTTTGTCATGGGAGAGGGTGATATCAGCCAGGAGATCAGAGAATTCAGAAATGAAAGTATCATTAATTATAGGGGGTCTATAAACCACGGCAAACAACAAAGAAGGGGAGCTGCACACTTCGAAAAGTTGAAGTTCAAAGCTGCTAAACAGACCCCTTGTGAGGCTTCGACACAAAAACATAACATACTTTTAAAAACAGTGCCAATGCCGCCCCGCCACCCCCATCCACCGAGACAAGTCAAACAAGGAGAGTTTAAAAATGAATAATCTGAAGGAACCAAGTCAGTAAAACACGAAGAGTCACCATTTAAAATCCAAGTCTCAGTGATAAAGAAGAAATCCAGATTATTTGATGTAATAAAATCTTGCAGAATAAAAGTTTTATTAGACACTGATCTTACGTTCAGGAGAGCAGCCTTGATAGAAGTAGAAGAGCTCGTTGTAGGATGAGCACGGGTGAGTGTGCGTCTTGAAATGGAGAAATTAAATCCGGTGTCCAGCACCCATGAATCAGTGATGGATTCCTGAGCAGGAGAAGATGGGTCATAGACAACTCGCAGGCATCGGGAAACAAAGCTCTGGGACTTGAGTCGGCGTTGCTTAACAGCAATTCCGGCTCTTTTCCCACGATGGCGGCGGGTGCGTTTGCGTTTCCGAGGGGCATTCAACTCACTGATACAGGTGAACACCGGCATCCAGGTGAAGAAGTCAGGAGATGAATAAAACAAAGGTGGAGGTTCACAAAAAATCCAAACAGAAGATGAAAATTGAGAGGAAAGTAGGCCAGAAAATATGTTTAGTAAAGACTCCCGATCATAGGACAGTGATCGTTGGGATGAACTAAAACATAAAAACAAAGTTAAAACATAGACTAGAGAGACGAGCAGACGGCCAGCCACACCAGTCGGCGCCGTCTTCAGAATGGTGCTGCACAGATCCCTTCCTTGATGCTCATTTGATGCTTTTCTGATGATTCAAAGTGAGCAAAGAAGCAGTTTAGCTCCTCTGCTAGCTGTGCACTCAGATCTCCTGATGTTGCATCACAGCTTCTGTAGTTTGTGATGTTTTGTATTCCCTGCCACACCTCTCGTGTATTGTGGCTGGACAGGTGGGACTCTATGCTCCTCTTATGGTCTGTCTTGGCTTTTTTAATTCCACTTTTTAGAGCTGCTCGGGCAGCCCTGTACAAAGCTTAATAACTTTAGCCTGGTTTAAGGTACAGAAAGGTTTCAAGAAAGGTTTCAGAGTTGACGAAAAGAAGATGGTGGCAAAATTGGATAACACCATGAAAAATCCCTTCCATTCCCTCCAGGAGTTGATCTCTTAGAGTACTTTCATCTTATAGGCTCATTCCACCACAGTGTGCTAAGAAGCACACACTGGGGGTTTTTCTGTCAGCTATTATGAACTCAATGTTTTCTCCTGATGTCCCAAACTAAATGCATACATTCTAAGCTAATTCTGCAGTTTATGCCCAGTATTTATTGATTGATTTATCGATCAATCATATTATTCATCCTGTGATTATGTATCTTTGTTTTTTTGTGTTTCTGCTGTTATGTGTATCTAAATTTCCCTTGGGATTAATAAAATGTAATCTAATCTAAAGTTGACAATTTTAATATCCACAGCACAGCCTATTATTCCCTGAAGCGCAAAACAAATAAATGCAAGCTGTACCATCTGCGAGAGACTGCTAGAACAAAATATGATAATAGTTTGGCACAAAACAGAAGAAAGGCCAGTTACAGTAAAGAGAGAGAGAGGGAGATCAAGAAAGAAGGAAACAGAAAAAACATCTCATCTGGCAATGGGAACACATTTCTGCAAGCTAGTGTGGGGAAATGTATTTCTACCAGTGAGCAGTAGATTCTTGTGGTGCAGGATAAGAGAAAGAGAGGGGTGCACAGGGGTTCACGTCCTGGGTCCTCCCTTCATGGAGTTTGCATTTTCTCCCTGTGTTTGCATAAGTTTTCTCTGGGTGTTCCATTTTAGAAAAGAACTGCAACATATTGTAGTGACACAGGCAGTTGCAGCATTTATTTAAAAAAAAACTTCAAAAGTTATTATTTTATGTTTTCAATGACATCAGTATAAGAATGACCAGAGATAGAGCCATCTTACAAACATCCATGCTAACATGTCCATGCTTGCATCTGCAAAGTCACCCAGTTGATTAATATCCAGCAGTGGTCTCCCACCATTGTCTCTCACTAAAGGTGAGCAATATCTATGCTAAACAGTAGGTGTCAATCTTTCTTTTATACAATGTCAGAAATACTCTCATTAACACAATACACTGTCCTGCTTCAGGAATGTATTTGAAATGGAAGGGCTTTTATCTGGGCTTTTCAATTTACGGCACAATCTACAGCCTCAAATCAACTTTTTGCATAAGGCACTCATTCTCTGTGCCCAATTACTACTTTGTTTAGCTATTTTCTATTTTACTTTGACTCAGGAAGCTTTGATATTAACTATCCTGTATTTCCACAAACAGCCGTTAGTTTAAACCAACTCCGATCCTGGAGGGCTGCAGTGGCTGCAGGCTTTCATTCTAAGTCTTTTCTTAATTAGTGACCACTTTCAGCTGCTATTTAACTTATTTTGCCTTATTTATAATTCACATGTTATTTAAGATGCAGACAACCTGTTTCTTTTTTCCTTAATTAGCAGCCAAACAATAATGAGACACAAAGTGAGCCGGCATACAATAGCTGAAAATAAAGAAAGGTGAAAGTTTCAGTAATGTTGATCTGCTCAAGCCAATAAAACATTCTGATGGTTAGAAAAAAGAAAATAAACTGTTTTGGAAATGTGTACTGTGGCAGAATGAGAGCACCAGCAAGCTAAGGAGGCAAATAACAGGTTTAATTAACAACATGAATAGTCTTCTGATTAAGAAACTGGTTAGAGAGAAATAGATTGGAATTAGCTGGTCATCTGTTGGCTCGCTTTACATCTCATTTTTGTTTGGTTGTCATTTAAGGAAAAATTCAAAACATGGCAATTAAAATGAAATGAACAGAAGTCAATTAACAGCAGAAATTGGTCCTTGATAAAAGAAAACCAGTAGCCAGTGCAGCCATCCAGGACTGAAATTGGAACCCCTGGTTTAAACTGTCTCTCTACTAATGGCAGTGGTGTATGGTAATTACTTTGTTACTGTACTTAAGTACTTTATTCATGCATCTGAACCTTACTTAAGTAGATGTCTTAACTTTCTACTTCACTACATTTTAGGTGTCATTCAGTTATATTTTACAGTCACATTGCTTTTTTATTGGATGATGACAGAGATATGGATTGGCAATTTGCTTGAACAACTCTTTCAGTGAATCATGTGAATGGATTCATGAGCACAGAAGAACTGATTCAGCTCAACAGGAGATAAAGCACATACTGTATGTCACACTGTCACACTCTCTTGTTAAGATGTTTAAAGTGCATTTAAAGTATCACCAGTCAGACTGATTATTCTTTCTTGTTAGAGATAAACTATTGTCTGCAAAAGAAAATTCTCTCATTCATCATACAAATTCAGTATAGTAACAACTCACTTATATTAGAGTGTATTGTTTATTTTGTACAATTTGTTACTGGAATTGTTTAAAACAGAAAATATAAACATAATATTAAACCAATAAATGTATGCATCTATATCAGATTGACTCAGGTGCTTACCCAGGGGCTCTGCTTGCAAAGGGACCTTTGCATATGGGACATATAAATGCCTAAAAACAGGAAAAGTCCAAGTTTTATGGACAGTACAGACTCTCACAGCAATGCACTGTCCAGCACCCACTGCTGCACACTTAGATCCTCACGATTATAAACCTGTCCAATCAGACCTAAATAAAAAGCATTGCCTACGAGGTCATGACCTTTTGGTTCATTGGCATGACAGAATAAAAGATCAGCTAGGAGCTCTTTTCTTTATCTGATCGGTGGATACAAGTCCTTAAAAATGTTCTAATTGCTACTCTTTTCTTTGTGTTTTTCTTGGTTTTACTTCTTGCCTGGTTTTTGACTTTGATTCTTACCTCAAATCTAGGTTTTGGTTGCTATTATTATTTGTTCTTTTACATGTATCTGCCAGTTCTTTAAAAATATTAGTGGGTAATGCAAAATCAGAGCAGGTATCTAATAGGTTACTTTTTTGAGATTGGACATTTGATATTGTAGAAGAGCATGGTGCCAGCGTGTGTGGCTCATATGGATTTAAGCTGTTTTGCATGACTGTTTATTTGTTCGATATCCTCACAAAGACTGCTCACCCAGCCATAAATACTGGAGTGTAGACAAGATGGCTGTGCAGATGCCCAATTACTGCTGTGATTTTTCTTGCTTAGATGGGGCTGCTTTTTTGATGCTGTTGCTGTCACAGTTGCCAGTGTATCCTCTACACATCTTCCCCTGAGAGTGTTGCCATCCTGGAAGTGCTGTCTTCAGGACTCAGATGGTGGATATATCCCTCCTTTCAGTAGCGCTGTGGTCTCTCTGGCAGTGGAGTCACTGTGGAAGATGTGACATCAGGAGAGTCAGGAGGTGCTCCAGTTATCATGGTGGCTTGGTACCATTGAAATATGTGTAGCCAACACACCTTTTTGGTGGTACAGAGCGGTACAACTGTGGTGAACCACTATTACAAAGTGACCTGTGTTGATTCAATACACCACTTCCAGTAGTCAAGACAAAATATTGCAGGGCCCCGCCAACTTTCAGTGAGATTAAGACACAAACCCTTCTTCTGCTTTAGAGTGTACAACCACACTCTTCTGCTCGGGCTCAGTAGGTATTGCCCTTGGCAGCAGCTGTCTTTCCCCCTCTTCTGCCAGCTGCTGGCTATGTACTGATGGTCGTGTGTGAGCTCATGAGTGACCTTAGTTCCAGGACATATTGGGGACCAGGCCTGATATTGATTCCAGACTCTGGTGGTGTGCCAAAAGCAAATGCCATTAGGTTCCTTGTTTGGACATCAGCATTGCTAGAGTAAAACCAGTGGACTCATGAGTGGCAGATTGGAATGCCAAAAGGATGAATAGCAGATGTTGATATCAGTCCCATTGGTGCTCCTCTGTGGAGACAGACACCAGAATGACCAGGGTACATAAGAATTACTCAATAAGGCCATCACTCTGAGGATGCAGAGGTGTGGTATGTGTCTTGTGGACTTGGAGAAGAATGCTGATCTCCTTCGTTACCTCTGATTCAAAATTGTGACCTTGGTCACTATATAGTTCTTCCAATGCCCCAAAATGACAAAACATCTCCTCCATGAGACTTTGAGCACAGGTAGTGGTGTGAACCACATACACCTCTGGCCATTTGGTAAATTAGTCCATGGTCATGAGGATGAAGCGGTTTCTGAATTCAGACTAAGGGAGCAGATATAGGATGTACATTACCATCTGCTTTAGGAGGTTCTTCTTTTGGCTGTTGAAGAGGGGCATGCAATGTGTGAGTGGTGCCCTTATTAACAGTGCATAGATTGCAGCAATGGACATATAATGGCACCTTGCCCAATGTAATTGCTGGCGGAATTACTAAAGGGTCTTGGCGACCCCAAAGTGGCCAACCCTCGGGAGTCCATGGACATGGTAAAGCAGTTGATCACAGAGACTCCACAGACACTGGCTGGGAATTAGACTTTCCCAGTTCTGATAGAGCATACCATTCCTTAATTCCAGCAAGTCCCATTGTGAGACATAGGACTCCAGGTATACCACCAGTCCTTCCACCAATCTTTCAGTTTGCTGAACTCACAATCTAAGTCCTACACCTGCTCAAATTCTTCTGGCCCTATCCCATACACACTGGAGAGCTCTTTAAGTTTTATTGTCAATGCATGGTCCTTGGCGGTGCCTCCCTGGTGTTGCTGAGCCTGGGTACAGTAGCAGCAGGCACTTTGGAGGCAGGACTGAAGAGAAAGAGCGTCTGCATTGGATTGTCAGGTCCCTGCCCTGTGATTGAAGTCAAACTGGTATTGATGTACAGTCTCAAGCCAACATGTGCCATCTAGCCTTTGGGGTCTTTGAACCTTAAGAGTCAGATGAGCAAGAGATGGTATGTTTGCAAAGTGAAGGGATTACCATACAGTTTTGATCAGAAGTGGTGCAAAAAGATATAATAGTGAGTAGCTCCCTCCTGGTGACACAATAGTTTCTCTCTAACTTAATCAAACAGTGAATAAAATACCCAACAACTCTCTCTCAGTCCCTCATAGGTGAGGACAGGACCACCCCAATGCCATGATTGCTTGTGTCAGTGTCTATGATGAACAATTTTTTTGGGTCTGGGGCAGGCATGTGCTAAGGGCTACTTTGAGCTGACACTCAGGTGTCCATTGGAAGGTGAACAACTAGGTTTTGAGTCAATGCAAAGGAGATGTTTTGTGGGTGAAACCCTGGGCAAATAGAGGTCAGAGATGTTGTAAGGTTCAGGTCAGTTGTGCACTAAGGAGGTCTTGCCAGGGTTAGTGGCAACTCCAGAAAGCATATAAGGACACAAAAACTGGAATTTTCCTCAGCTGAATTGCAGCTTGGCAGCCCTAAGCAAAGTGCTGCAGAACTTTATTGAAGATGGAGTGTGCACCAGGAGTCATCCAGGTACAGAATGCATTGGCCAGGCGGTACCCCATTGAGGACCTACTCCATCAGGTACATGAATGTTGCTGGCGCATTGCATAAGCCAAAAGGAATGCTACAATCCCTGCCTGATGGTGAAGGCATTCTTTTCTTTACAGCTGAACATGAGTGCCACCTGCCCATATTTGCTGCAAAAAAGACATGAACTGGACCATCTCTAGACATTGATGGAGTCTAGTGTGCTGACGATCCTGGGCATAGGTTATGAGTCAGGCTTTGTGATTGTGTTAAGTTGATGGTAGTAAATGCAGAACCATCAATTTTCATTCTTTTTATGGATAAGAATGGCAGATGCGACCCAGACATTTTAAGAGTGTTTGATCACTCCCATAGCTGCCATTACTTTAATCTTTTGCTCAGCAATTTGGAGCTTGGGAAGTGTTTGGCGAGGGTGGCAGAAGTAAATGGGGTAGTGACACCCATGTTGATGGTGTGTTCACTTAATTCTGACCTTGTACACTCTCATTGCTAGTTGCAAGGATATATGTAAGGTGTTTGAGTAGCTGGTGAAGGTGATTACCTTGTTATTCAGAGAGCTCAGAAGAGCTGCGCAGCCTCAGGGCCACTGTCACTGTTTTGGTAGCATCTCAGGGAGATGGTAAGGAAGGAGTTTCTTGATTGGTTGTAGCATTGGTTTGAGGCAGAGCAAGCAACCTGGGAGTTCTTCCTGACTGGGTGTTGAAGCTGAGGATGCTGAGGGTGTGACTTATTGCCAAAGACACAAATCTCCTGGTTCTGAAGTTGCAGCATCCCTCTAGCAAATTCAATGATTCTTCCCTGAGTGGTTAGGAAGTCTGTCCCCAGTATGCAATCCTCTTTCATAGGTGTTAACCAACACTTGTGCTTGCATTCGAATGGGCTAAATTGGAATTTAAGTCGCTTCTTTTTCTGAATAATAATCTGTTTGCCTGTCATGGTCTTCAAATGGACAGGTGCTCTCCACTAGCCCTCTACTGCTTCTTGTTCTTCTTGTGGCAGCATTCCTGCCTTAATGATGGAAACAATAGATCCAGTGTCTTGACAGCTTTTGGCTCCAAAGTGACAAGGAAAACGACGGCTTGGGTACTTGTTGGTTGTGGACTGGAGGGGTGGAGTGATGTTTCCTTCATAGCATCACCCCAGAGGAATTTCCTGAAGGCTCTGAAAAGTGCACATGATGTTCTTAGCAGCTGGATGGGGTGTCTCCATGCAAGCATAAAATGGCTTTGATCCTTCCATGGGTTCTCATTTTATGCTCTGTGGCACAAGCAAGTGGCACTGTTGCTGAACCAAAACAGTTTCATGGCCCTCAAAAACTCTTGCAGAACCAATTGTTCCCAGAGGGCCACCGGAAGTTTGGAGTAAACCTGGCGGGTCAGTGTTTCAATGTCAGCTACCAGTTCTCCTAGCTTTTCCTTTAAGTAAGTAATTAAGATTAAATAGTGCAGCCTGTGCTTGTTTCGGGAAAACTGTATTGTCCTCCTGTCTAAGGTGGTGACTAATGAGGGAAAGTTGTTGAAATCCTCTGAATGGCAGTCCAACAGCACCTTTGCAGTTTCCCTTTCAAGTGACTGTCACAGGGATGCAGTGGTGGTACATGTGTTAACTTGTGCTTGACTGCAGTTTGAATTTAGGCCAATAAAACCCACAAGGCTTTTGATCATCATAGCAGGGTAGATGTAACTGTGGTCTCACTGATAACCTAGCTGTCTCTTCCAAGGAGGTGGAGGGGTATCAGTGCCAGCACTCCTCATGGTGTGCTTTACGATCCACACAACTTCTACATTATGCTCGGTGCTTTGCTGAATAGGAGTGTAACTCACCTTCCAACACTCATTACACTAATGTAACAAAGCGTTGTGTCAGCACAAATGACTCATAAGGATTTTAGCTCCTTCTCATTACTGTTTAGTTGTTCACTATCCTGACAACGCTTACCCTGTTGTCAGTACTTGACTGAAGACAAGATGGCTGTGCAGATGCTTACTATTATAGGGTGCACTTTACGCAGGATTTTGATGGCATTTGTATAACGATCTCCCATATACTGCTATGTTTTTCCCACTTGGATGGGGATTCTTTGTTGTTGCTCTTCCTGCCACAGTTGCTAGTGGCACCACTACAATATGTTACCTTAATGCAAAAGAGAAAATGGATGGTCTTTCAAAGCAAGAGCCCAGTGGTGAAAGAAAGAAAAATTTAAAGAGAGTGAAGCAAAAGATATTTTTTACTGACATTTACAAACCAACATAGACATCAACAGCAATGTGGAAGGCAATGACACATCTGCAAGAGATACAACCCATCAAAAAAAATCTTTCCCAGTCTTATTTTGTATGGTGCAAATATAATAACCCAACAAGCATAATAAAAAGCATATTGCCATTTTACCTCAAAGTGGCATTGTCCATTTAACATTTTTAAATATACAGTATGTTTGTTAACTGGGCTATTTAAAGAAAGTTGATTTCCTGTAGATATGATGCTGAACTTATCAATCTGTGTGTTACATTCACTGTAATATACTAATGAACCATGCTTGGTGCTATAGGGTGGTTATCAGAGACCAGCCTCCAACCCAACACGTTTACCTCCCCAAAAGCGAACTCTTAAAAATAGTTTATATACTGTGCATATATATATTTTAGTGCATGTGTTTTATAGTAGATTAAATAATATATACTCAGCAAAAAAAGAAACGTCCCTTTTTCAGGACTGTGTATTTCAACAATAATGTTTTAAAAATCCAAATAACTTTACAGATCTTCATTGTAAATTGTTTAAACAATGTTTTCCATGCATGTTCAATTAACCATAATCAATTAATTAACATGCACCTGTGGAATGGTCGTTAAGACCTTAACAGCTTACAGAAAGTAAGCATTTAAGGTCACAGTTCTAAAAACGCAGGACACTAAAGAGACTTGTCTACCGACTGTGAAAAACACCCAAAGAAAGATGCCCAGGGTCCCTGCTCATCTGCGTGAACGTGCATTAGGCATGCTGCAGGGAGGCATGAGGACTGCTGATGTGGCTAGGGCAATAAATTGCCATGTCCACACTGTGAGACGCCTAAGACAGCGCTACAGGGAGACAGGAAGGACAGCTGATCATCCTCGCAGTGGAAGACCATGTGTAACAACACCTGCACAGGATCGGTACATCCGAATATCACACCTGCGTGACAGGTACAGGAGGGCCACAACAACTGCCCGAGTCACACCAGGAACACACAATCCCTCCATCAGTGCTCAGACTGTCCGCAATAGGCTGAGAGAGGCTGGACTGAGGGCTTGCAGGCCTGTTGTAAGGCAGGTCCTTACCAGACATCACCAGCAACAACGCCGCCTATGGGCACAAACCCACCTTCGCTGGACCAGACAGGAGTGGCAAAAAGTGCGTGAGTTTCTGCATGACAGCAATGTCAGTGTTCTGCCATGGCCAGCGAAGAGCCCAGATCTCAATCCCATTGAGCACGTCTGGGAACTGTTGGATCGCAGTGTGAGGGCTAGGGCCATTCCCCCCAGAAATGTCCAGGAACTTGCAGGTGCCTTGGTGGAAGAGTGGGGTAACATCTCACAGCAAGAACTGACAAATCTGGTCCAGTCCATGAGGAGAAGATGCACTGCAGTACTTCAAGCAGCTGGTGGCCACACCAGATTCTGACTGGTACTTTTGATTTTGAGCCTCCCTTCATTCAGGGACACATTGTGAAACATTTTTAGTTTATGTCTTATGGTGTTGACTCTTTTAGTGTTCATACAAATATTTACACATTAAGTCTACTGAAAGTAAAAACAGTTGAAAGTCAGGGGACGTTTCTTTTTTGCTGAGTATATATATAATAAACTAAATAAAAATACTGTTTGGTGAAAAATTTAAAATGTGGCATTTTTTGGACAGTAACTCCCAATATTTGGGGGGTCATGAACTAAAATGGTGGGACAAATCTGATCCAAATAGTGCAACACTAAATGTGTTCCGATTCAAGTCAGCACCTCGCCTTTCATGTTGGGTGTCCTCAGTTCTCATTTACCAAAATGCCTGCAACTGTTTTCCAGGTGGTACAACTTGTTGATTTGCTCTTTTCATCTCAGACAATTGCTGTTGAGAAAAGTATATGAATTTAATTTAGTGGACACTTAAAAAAGTAAATGATAGGTTCATCTGTACATTAAAATGTTATTTGCTTCAGGTTTTTTGCCTTGTGATGGTGTGTCCGTTGAGTCCAAACCAGGATATGTCTAGCTTAATCAAAGCAAAAGTTAATACTGAGTTATTAGATATTATGAGGCATTGAATATAATGTGGGTGGCATGGTGGCGCAGTGGGTAGCGCTGCTGCCTTGCAGTTAGGAGACCCAGGTTCGCTTCCCAGGTCCTCACTGCTTGGAGTTTGCATGTTCTCCCCATGTCTGCGTGGGTTTCCTCCGGGTGCTCTGGTTTCCTCCCACAGTCCAAAGACATACAGGTTAGGTGCATTGGCGATCTTAAATTGTCCTTGGTGTGTGGGCTGGCACCCTGCCTGGAATTTGTTCGCGCCTTGTGTTGGCTGGGATTCGCTCCAGCAGACCCCCGTGATCCTGTAGTTAGGATATAGCGGGATGGATAATAGATGGATGGATGAATATAATGTGGCACTATACAGTGCACCCACAGTACAGTTACCCCTTAATTTACATGGTTTGGTGCATTCTCTCAGTTTCTGCAACATGTTTTTATTTTTCATTTTAATGTCTTAAAATATCTTGCTAATACATGATTGAGGGATAAAGCACACTGTTCTCGGGAAGCATATACATAATAATTGAAATTAAATCTATATGCATGCTCTGTATGAATTAGAGAATGTATTTGGGGGGCATTTTACCTTACCTAAATGTTTAAAGTATGTTGGGCCATTTTATCTTATTTGCTTTGTTTTGAGGATAACACATCAACTGAAGTTTAGTTTATGGGCTCTTCAGGTTCATCTCTTCAGTCTTGCTGCAGTTTTACTTTAGGTAGCTTAGTATTAACAGTGCATTATAGTGGCACGCAGTAGTTGGCTGACCTATTTTTCTACATTTTTGTTTTGTTTTATTTTAAGTTCTGCCATCATACAGTGCTGTGTGTTGTTTTTCTGTATGTGTGTCCATGCCACGTGTTTGATCGTCACAACCTGACTTTGTCTTATTAATATGCAAACCTGCAAAATTGTATTCTGCATGACGAACGTCTATTTGCCCCTGTCTCTGTTGCTTATTCACTTTCAGGCATATTTTCTATGAATTAAAAATACTATGGGCTTTATTTGTACTGACTAATGGAGTTTGACACATGTCCCTATTCTCAAAACACTATTATATAACATCCAATAAGCTTACTATCATTCCTTTAAGTTAACAGATTTCTACCTTGTACTATTCAGCTCCACCTCCAATAACACTTTAATTGGGGTGACTTTAGCTGGCACACACATTTCCTAGCATCAAATGATGGAGCCTCTTTTGGTAATGCAGACATTGCTAATGTTGTGATAGTCAGCAATGTAGCAGTAAATGTAGTAGTTCTCGTGTTTGTTAAATCCTTATTAACCATAGGAGGTGTTGTAGTGAGCATGGTCCATTCATTTATCCTTAAAGGTAACATGATGATCCTTGTTTACCTGCATTACTATAGGTACAGTTGAAAGAAACTTATCCACTCACACAATATGTCAGTAGGCCTACAGCACGGAATGACTCTAGAAATATTTACTCATTCTAATTGTTCCTGCACTAGGTGCTGACCATGTTACTAAGCCAATTTATTGGCCCACAAAAAAGTAGCCTGCTTTCCTGCCAGAGTGAGCGCCAATTGACTACCCTCATCATGAAAGCTGTGTAGACGTAGTGCAAACGTGTGAGTACGAGCTGAGCGACATGTATTCCATTCCACAAAGAATCACAATAGTGGAGGCGTACGTTCTCACGGGTTCCATTAAGGAAACGCGGGACATTTTTGCAACAAAGTTTCCTGCCGCTGGTGTCCCAGCAAAGCGCGCAATACAGCAGTTGGTGAGAAAGTGGCGTACGACAGGGTCAGTTGCAAACACCAAAAAGAATCGGGCCCCGCCCGTTCGCACACCTGATGCGATCGCCAATGTTTTCACACGGATGGAGAGAAGCCCTAGGAAGTGTACAAGTAAGTTGTCTCAGCAGGCGGACATTTCGCGCACTTCTTGCCAACGCATTTTACACGACCGACAGATGAAACCGTACAAAGTGTCATGTGTGAAAGAACTGAAGCAACCCGACAAGGAAAAACGTGTGCATTACTGCACGTGGCTATTTGAAACAATTACGAGTGGGTTTTTTTTTTTGCATTTCAAGTTCTTTCTTTCTTTATAGAAGGGCGCCTTTTTTCGCCAGGGAGGCGGGCTACTTTTTCGTGGGCCACCCTGTATTATTTTGTGTTATTTCATGGTTCAGATCTTCTTTGAAGACTTTGCTGCATAAAAATAGATACCAAGTTACGACCAATGCCATTTTGTAATGAGAAATTTAATATTGTATAATAGCTAGGCCTTGGGTGCAATACCCCAAAGCAGAAGATATTAATTTGTTCTTTAAGTGTCACTAGTTACCAGCACAAAACACTTACATTATTTTTAGGTGACTTGTTCGCACTGAGGACCCGTGATTTGAGTGCACAGCAATAAATGGAGGTTCATTTGTCCATTAAGTAATGGCTTGATCCCTCTCTAGAGACGAAACCTCTCAGTAGTGGGATATGTGGACCCAGTTTGATCTCTCTTCAAATCTCAGTGCTGTGGTGGTACTTAGGAGTATGGCAGGGCCAGGCAATTCTTTTGCTTAGAGACCTTTAACTATAGGCCAGTCTCTGAGTTCAAACTCATATGCTTTTATCAAAGAGCTAAGAAGAGCAGTGTTGACCTGCAGGTGTAAATACTTGAAGCTACTGAATTTTGTTCATTATTAGTCAGTACTGCAACATATAAAGGAAGGGAGGATGCTTCTTGTTGCATTGATAACATTAATATCTCATGAGGTGTTAAGCCTGTAGTTGTGTTGGGGGTATCTCTTATTGACATTAATGGTAGCAGTAAAAGAGATTGCCCTATTAGTCCAGTTTTTTCTTGTATCTTGGCTGATTTATTTTTAAGAGTCAAATTGAATTCTGTAGGCAGTAAGCACAATGCACAAGTCTCCTTATATTTTATCTTCTATTTATAATCTTCAACATCCTTCAAACCTTCAATAAGAACTTAACCACTATAGTTTTATCTGTTTTGACTGTTGCTGTATCCTCCTATCAAATGAAAAACATATCAGTCACAAGTAAATTGTCAAAGTATCTGAATATATACTACGGAAGAGGGCAACTTCACTACCATGAAGGTGAACCTAAAGTAACTCAATCAGCATTTATTACAGCCCGATATCAATTATTCACCCCCTTTTTCCTAGTTTTATTATAGGCTGTAATGAGTGAAAAAAAAACAGGTAAATACAGTGATACCCTGATAATCCACTCCCCAATTTACCTAGGTTTTACATTATCTGAGGCAAACCTGTAAGTGTAATACACATTTTTTAAAAGCTTTGTCATTATTACTGTATCAAGTGCATTAATACTATACTTTTAACCTCGACTGTACTGAGTGAGGGGTTGAAGAGCTCGTAACTGTGGGCATTCATCTATACTCAACTGTACTCTTCAGCTATTGACAGTGTTTTACTAGTATTAACCATGTACACATGCTCTGCTGTTTTGTTCACGTAGGATTTTTGTGTTCACACATTTCAAAGCGCTGAGGTGAACTGTCAGTGAGAAATGCAAACCCTTTGACAAAGAGGCAAGTGCTTTGTGGCCTGAGCTAAATGGGGAGCTCCATCAGTCAGCCGTGCAGAGCCTGTCTCTGACCACTCTCAGCAGTGGGATTCCCTGGTGACATGAATTGATCTCTCCCTGAATAAAACCCCACCTTCTCATTTCCACTATGCTCTAACCATACACAGTGCAAAACCCACCCATATTGGTAATTGAATTTCTGTGGATTCACACAAAGAAGCATCACAGTTTGATGATTTCTGTTGTGGAGATCTGCCGGTCATAAGCTTTGAAACCACATTCTCTGGCTGATCTCCCTCAGTGTCAGTCCCTACTTCTTCTGTACAGCATCGCCACTAGAGCGCCCATCTGTTTTATCCAGATTTTCATCTATCCGAGGGAGCATCATTCTATATTACCTCAGATAATCTCAGTTCTACTGTACTAAAGGGAATTGAAAGGCACAGGGTATAAGTCAGGGAAAACCCTGAAACTGGTCCCATCAATACAACAACTTGATAACAGCCAAAAGTTATAACTCTCCTACAAATAATACAAATTGGTCTAAGTGTGGGAAACAAAATTAAAAGAGAGAGAAGGCAGAATAGCATGAAGGTTATTAGTTAGAGTCATGTTCTGTGACATTCCCTGTAAAAGTTAGGAAAATTCTAATCTATTATTCTATCTATAGTATACATTTTGTTTTCCCTTACCATTATTGTACAAGATGAAGATGAGATTATGAGGAGTGACCAGTGCATGCAAAGAAGCTAGTTAATGGAAGTCAATGTAGCACCACTGTACTCCAGAGAATAAATTGGAATAAGTAACTGTAAGAAGAAGTCAAGGAAAAAATCAAAGCCACTGGCCACTAGTTTTCGAAAAGAGATCAAAAAACAAACAACAGCTTGTTATGAAATGGAGTTTCACAAAAAGGCAAAATATGGTCCTCCAAGAAGCTAGGAAGCAGGCTAGACACCTACCTGGTCTGTTCAGCATAGGCTCACCAGACCGGCTTCAGCTGGACTAGGCCCAAAAAAATGTGGAGCTGGCAAAACAACTATAAACATTACAAATACAGTGATAGCCCTACAAGGATGAGGGCCACCATCAACATCAGGGTTGTGCACAAAAAGGGCAACAAAAAATCTTTGTAAATCAATAATTTATTATAAACATATAAAAATATAAAGAAAAGCTCAAAATTACAAAAAAATAGGAACAATGGTGTTCCCTAAAACACATTACCAAGAAAAAAAAAAACAAATACAGAGTCCAGTAATCAGAATACTCAAAAAAACCCAATAAATCCTATCAGAAAAATGAATACCCAAAAACTCATTTTAATTAACAACAAATGATCCCTACTATGGAGTTGTCTCATTCAGTTTAAATAACCTGATGGAGGGCTCAAGGGTGGTGATATCCACTTCCCGGGGCCACACCTCCTGGGGATCCATCCATAAAGAACAAGGAACATAGCTATATTTAAAGTGACAGTACTTAATTACAACTTCACATATGAAATCAACAGAAAAAACATAAAGATGTGAAAAATAACTTAAAATTAACAAAAAACAGCAACATAAAATACATTTAATTTTAACCCAATACATTAAAATAACCCCCACCCCTAAACATTCCACCAAAGAAAGATGCAAAGACTTTAACCCAGAAGAGCAGATGAGGTGAACAGATTTTGGCTCAGTAGGACAGGAAGCAGAGTACCTTGTGGCAGGCAAGAATAGTCTAGAAAAGACAAGCTAAAAGATGAGAGTTTTTTGTTTGTACTTGTCTCTTGTGTCTTGGAACACCGTTACTGGAATGAAGTGGTGGCCACCTTCTGGCAGCACCCTGACATCAATGGGGTTTCATCCACCTACTAGCAGTGCTCTGGCAGTGAAGCAGGCAGCAACTCTGAAGCACCTCTTCATAGAATTAGGAAGAATACTGGATGCCGCAACAGCAGGGCTAAACAGGGTAACTGGGACATAATCGTTGAAAATAAGATGGTTGGCCAAAAACAAAACTGAGGACCCATACTATGCTAGGTTGTAGTAGGTCCTATTAACACAAGAACAGCCACACAATGTGAAACTGGAGGTGTGAGTTCTATGGAAGCAGCAAAAAGGTAAGTAAAAAGTGAATGAAAACAAATTGAGGAAAAAATAGGTACTGGTGTGTAGATGGTATTAGCAACAATAGGTATTGAAAAAGGAAGTCCAAAAGATAGAGCAACTGATAATAGAGAAGGTTTAACACTGAATACAGTTGCAAAAGTAGGAATGAAAGGTTCACTAGAAACAGAAGCATAAGTTTGGGTGGACATTCCAAAAGATTCAGCAAAAATTATTGAAGGAGATGATTTAATTAAAGCAGTGGTTAAAATGACTTGGGTTAAATGTCATGAGTTGTCAGCTTTTTGTTATTTGTATTTTTGCTGTGGACTCATACTGGATCAAAAATGTGTAATGATGTGAAAAGCCACCAAGATCATAGTATTCATCATCCTCCTCCAAATTTACAATTCTGGCTAGAAAAGAGGCAGCTGTAGTAAGTTGAGAAATTATTTTATGAAGTTCAGCAAAATTTGAAAAAAGTTCCTTTTGAGTCATGTTATTCTTTAGGATTTTATAAAAATAACAAAACCTCAAATCTGCTTTGGTGAGAGACTTTTGCAAAACAATACAGTTCTTTTGCACAGAGCTACTACAAACAGTACAGTTTTAAATGTTGAGGGATCATTTTATTATGAAATGGAGTTACACAAAAGTCAAAATAAAGTGAGGCCTTCAAAATGAACCTAGGCAGCCTGCCAGAAACCTAGCTGGTCTGCTCAGCAGAGGTTCACCAGACTTCAGGCACCCTGCTGGCTTCAGCAGGAGCAGGCCCAAAAATAGGGAGCTGACAAAATAACTATAAATATTACAAAAATACAATAGAAGTCCCACAAGATAGTACGTCATCATCAACCTCTGGCTTGTGGACAATCTTTATAAATCAATGATTTATTATATAAAGAAATTCAAAGATAACTCAATAGAGAAAAAAAGGGCAAAATGGATTTGCTTTAAAGACAATCTAAAGCAAACAAAATCCTAATACACAGTACAGTAATCAGAATTCTCAAAAAAAAAAAAAAGAAATCTAACCAGAAAAATCAATACTCACAAAACTCCTTGAGGCCTCAGGAGTGGTAACCTAAGGCTGGCCCTGCCTCCTTGAGCTCTACCCACAAAAAAGAAATGAACATAACTGCATTTAAAGTGACAGTACACAATTACATCAAATATAAAATCAACAGCAAAAACATAAAGACTTTAAAAATAACTCAAAATTAACAAAAATAAAATAAAAAATAAAATAACCTAATTTCAGCCCAATACATAGCACGGTAAGGATTCACATTACCAGTTTCACTTTTTGATTATAGAATATTGTTCAGGGCTCTGTTCCACAAGCAAGATTAGATAATCTTAGACCTCACAATGAAGTCTGGCTTGCTTTAAGGCAATTTTGCACCAGCAGATTAGCCTGTTCCAGAAGACTAGATTTCATTTGGCTCAGGCAATCCTGGATAGGTTGATCCACATTTTCGTTCACAGCAAAATTTACAAGCCCTTGAGTTGAGCACTGAACAGCTGATCAATCACCAGCTGCAAGTCTGAGAAACAGAGAAAACAACCTTCACACAAGTAGAGCAAGAGGTGCTGGTGGCAGTTTATGAAGATTATCAGCACATCTGACAAAAGTGGAGCAATATAGTAGAAGCAGCAACCAAGGAAAGTGAGAGGGTGTAGAGGAAAATCACTTAACAAATTAATGTGTAAAAGAAATGAGTGAAATCTGTATAAACTTTGTGTGGTAAATTGTTGAAAATGATATTACTTTACTTCAGACATTATATACTCTCAAAGCAAAAAAGGTAAAGTAAAACCCATGCCATTTAAGTTTTCAGCATGCATAGAATTGTTCTAGTCATTACTTTGAGAGATATTGAACGTTATTGTGCCTGCACTAATCCCTATAATGTCTATTAATTTCAGTGCATTAGTCGTCCCAGTAACTGAGCTGGATTATGTCAAATCTTTCTTTTTGGAACAGGCAAATCCTGAGCCAATTACAAAACGCAGGATTATCAAGTTATCGGTATCTTCATGGATCACATACTGTAATTCTGAGTTAATTTGTTCCAGAAAAGCAGGTTTGGGTTAATCCAGGTTTTCTGGATTGGAAGTATCCCGATTTCCGTGAATCTCAATTTACTTTAACTAGATTTCACACTAATCCTGCTTTCTGGAACAGACCATAGCTATGGGCACATTTCTCCTTTTTATGTTTTAGTCTCAGGCTTGAAATCATTTACAAGAGTGAAAAATATTTAACTATGTCTAAAGCTAACAGGTAATTCATACCAAACACATTTTATCTCTGTAGTATTACACATTGTCTTTAGTGTTTTATCAGGATTTAGTTATTTTTTATTTATTTATTTCATTTTTGTTTATGTGATGTGGATTTGTGTCATATGACCATGATCAGTGTATTGGTGATACTTATGGAAATTCCTCTATATATATATATATGGAGACTACTCCCTGTAAAATTATCCCTTAGTTGGATAAATGTCAAATATTTTAGCGGTAGTTATTTTACTTATGAAGTAGGCCAACTGCTAAATTTCATTCCAGTTTTTGATCTCTGTGTTGACTTTGATGTTTGGTTTGACCTAGTTCTTTGTTCGTTTGTGTATCTTTTTGATTTTGCAGTTTTGAACCTGCCTTGCCTGACTGCAATTCTCACACTGCATTATTATCCACTAGTCTTATAGTTTCGCTCGTAAAATAATCCCTGGAAACACTGCCTCATAATATACCAAAAGATTATGAGTTACCCTGAGATAATAAACCTTGTTACTAAAAGCACTCATTTTGGTGAGGAGCAGGTTTCTATGAAAAAACAATCCTTGTACTTACCCTGATAAGACAAAAATCGCTAATATGACTTTGTTAATGACATCCTTTGTGATCTTCTTGATCATTCCGTGTTGATCTGCATTGATGATATTTTAAATTTTCATCAGGATATGGATTCCCATATCCTCATGTTGAAGAGGTCTTACCTCATTTGAGGGCTAAAAATGTATTTGTGAAAATAGAGAAGTGCAAATTCCATCAAGCCTCAATATTGTTTTTGGGATACTATGCTGGTTAGACTGGTATCCAAATAGATCCTGAATAGATATCCACTATTTTAAATGGGAAATGACAGGAGAATATTAAACATGTCCCACACTTTGTAGACGTTGCAAATTTTTATAAATAATTTATTTGCAATTTTAGTTCTCTAATTGCTCTGATTACCTATCTGACTAATTCTGAGTTAAAATGTTCATGTAGAATCTTAAAGCTCAGCAAACTTTTGATGCTCTTAAGACATGGTTTACTTCTGCTCATATTGTGTGATATCCCGCCTCTGCATCTCTGCCTTTGCAAATTGAGGTAGATTTGTTTAGTGTTGTTTTAGGGGTAGTTTTACCCCAGTAATTTCCTGACTTGGGAAAACTTCACCCTTGTGCCTATTTTTCATGATGTTGGTGACCGAGAGTTACTGGCATTAAAGCTGGAGCTAGAGGAGTGGTGACATTGGCTGAAGGGAGCAGTTCATGAATTCAAAACCTTTACAGATCATAAAAATCTTATTTACTTGGAGCGTTTCAACTTTGTGATTTCGTACTACCCAGGGATTATAATATTAAAGCTAATTCTTCATCATATTTGAACTGCATACCACTTCACCTGAGCTTGAAACTGTTATCGCATCCTTTAAGCTTGTGGCTGCAGTATTATTAGAGGTTCCAAGTTTTATTTTTGATTTTTAATATACAGCCTTGGCTTCTACACTTCCTCCATCTGACCTTCCTAAAGGAAAATTGTTTGTTCCTCCTGCTCTAGTGGGTCATGTTTTGGAATGAGGTCATTCTCCACTGTTTTTGGGTCACTCTTTAATTTCTAAATCCCTGGAATTTTTGCAACATTATGTTTAGTGGCCAAGTATGGCTTATGATGTTGCTGATTTTATTAAGGCTTGTGATGTCTGTAACCAGGCTAAACCTTGTTCTGGGATGAGATGTGGACTACAGCATCCTATTGTCCGTCATTTTTCATCCAAGGGAAGATGTTTAAGTAGATTGTATTATTAACCTTCCTTCTTTAATGGTTCATACGGTCATTTTAATCATAGTGAATTGTTTTTCTAACTCTGTTCCTTATGTGCCACTGAAGGCTTTATTTATGACTAAAACTTTTTTCCACTATAAATATAGTGACCAATCTACATAGCATTAGCCTGCAGTTGGATAAATCTCAAACTCTTTAGTGGTAGTTTTTTTTGTTTTATAGGCCAAGTGCTAGGTTTCATTATAGGCTTTTGAACTCTTCTTTGACTTTTGATCTTAAATTTTGGTTTACTTCAGGATTTTGCTCACTCCTGTATCTTCTTAATCTTTTGTTTTGACTCTGGATTGCCTGACTGCAATTCTCATTTTATATTATTATCTGCCAGTCCTATTCTTTCTCTCGCAATAATACCTAGAGACACTATCTCATATCAATTTCTTTCTACATAAAGACTTTAAAATTCTTTTTCAAGTTATTTAGATCAACAGAAATTTACTTAGAATATATCTGTTAAGCATTTCTTAACATATTATCTTAATGCAGAAAGGTTTCTTTATACATCTTGTTATATATTTCTTAAAGCTACTATTTTTACAACTAATATTAACATTTACATTTCTACCTTATGGTTTAACAGAGTGTTCAGAATGTTTCATTAACACATCTATTTATTGTAAAAACAACTAAACCTTTCATCAGCTATGTTAGTTAGCTAGTTATTCAAACATTTACATTTTTGTCTTTTCTAGTAAATTTGCATGACATTTCAATACTTAAAGGTTATCCTGTTTTAAATTAAAAATGTACATATTCCTTATGATATAAGGGAAGGACAGGGAGAGAAATCAATATAACCCATATAATAAATATATAGCATATAGTTCAGAGTCAGCTTGCATTAAAATGACTTCAGGGCAGTTAGTTTGTCATACTTTTACATATTGAGAATTGCGATGCTGTTGATTTTTTATCAGTAAAAACATTATTTTTAACATAATTCCAAAAAAAACAGAGTATTCAGAAAATATAAATTGATCTTGCTTAAAATATTGATTTCTTTATTCATAACTTCCTGTTAAAGATCATTTTTGCACTCTGTATTATTATCAGGTGTCATCCATGCAGTCGTCAGAAGTTAGATTCTAGGAAAAAGCACAGTCTACATTTCTGTTGGTTACACATTTTCTCTTGCATAATTCATACACTGCCCTTGCAGCTAGAGCATATTTCAGCAAGCTTCTACACAAAGTAGGAACAATACTTGGACAGGATGCCAATCCATCACAGGGTGAGTTTATATACACCAGAGCCAATCCAGAACCCGGAGGTAACCCACACAAGGAGAACAGAAAACATTAAAAAATGAGTCCCAGTTTTCTTACTTCAAGACAATTTGTTTCCTTTGTATTTTATAATTATTAAAAGAACATTTGTCCTTAAAACATGGCCAAATTTTCAAGGGAAGAGGTTGCACATCCTTAAATATAGGCTTTAAAAGCAAATGTGGAGAAATTTTCATTTCTACAATAGTTAATATATATTGAAAGCCAAATTTAATATTTTTTTCAAATTATTTTAAATCTGTTATTTTTAAAGTAAAGATAGATGTAATATTATGTGCACAAAATATATTGTTAGAAATTGTGTTCTCTTCTTTGTCAGTGAGAGACAAAAGGAACAACAACATTTATTTATATAGCACTTTTTCATACAAACGATGTAGCTCAAAGTGCTTTACAAAATTAAATAAAACAAAGTTAATATAAAACATAAACAAACAAGATTAGGCAATAATATTACACATTATGTAATAAAGAAAATCTAAGGTCAAATGGCCGGAAGGACAGAAAAAACAAAACAAACAAACAAATAAAAACTCCAGTGAGGCTGAAGAAAAACCTAAATCTGCAGCGTTTCCATGGCCAAAAGACTCCCATTCTCCATTGGCATTCTATCTAACATAAAGGTATAGTAATAAATAAAATATTTTATAAAAAGGGGGTGCTCCATTAAAATCATCAGTTAGAATAGTATTGATTCTAAGTCACTAAATCTCTAACACTGAAGTAAAACAAAGATGTTTATAGTAATGTGCAAGAAAATTTCACACTGCAAGGCCTTCTTAGGATCAACCCTGGTGTGCTCTTTTCCTCACATACTACAAAGAGCTTTTAAACCACCAGCCAAAATTATGAAAAGAAAGAAGCCTGTTGCCATTTTTAATGTAAATCATGACAGTATTTGAATGTACATTGTAAAATAATAAAGAGTAACTATTTTAAACGGATTCAATTCCACACCTCAAACTTAACATGGACTTACTTGATCTGTTGTTAGTTTTATAACAGTCCATATTAATATATATATATATATAGTTACACACGTGTGAGTAGGAGACAGCTAAAGGACCTGAGTAAATGGAATACTACACCAGACCGAGGGTTGCAGAGTGTGCTGACTGTCTCACTCAGTTTCTTACAGACTATTCCCAGGAAATCTCACCAGGTCCCGGCACCCCGTGGACGCCACTTCCAGCTCTGGCGCCTCTGAAGACGTCACTTCTGGCTCCGGTACCTCTGATGATGTCACTTCCGGTTCTGGCATAGATAACATCATTTCCTTCCCCAGCCCTTAAAACCGCCATCTTACCTCCAAGTATTCAGTTCCGTTTTGGACTCAGTCTTGTGAATATCTCTGTTCAATTATTTCAAACTTTTGCAGCTGAGATATAACATACGGGTGGCTGACCCAAACCTTTATAATGTCTGGAGACTCATTCTTCTCACAGTAGTGTAGCCAGGCAGAATTTTGGTTCTCTGAAGAAAATGGGACAGGACCAAAGAAATAACCAGGTGAGAAAGTACTGGGGCTGAGTTTCTGGGTGGGAAGCGTGTCCGGGTGTCAGGAGTAAGTTTGTGCAGGCTCTGCTTCCTAAATATGAAAGCGGGCTAATATTTTCTCAAAGGAAGAACATGGATGAGATCCCAGATAAATATGGGCTTTCCCCATGGGAGTTAGATCCTACGAGATCTATCTGGGAGCAGGCAGAAGCTCTCTGGGAACAGCTAGCTCATTTGCTAAGGCCTTTTGAGCTGTCCTCCTTCCAAATAGTGCAGCAGGTAGCCTGCCTCTTTCTATTAAAAGGACTCCCCAAAACATTTGCCCAGCTGGTCTGGGGAGAATTCCACAAAATGGAGGAGCTTATAAAGCTCCTAGAAACATCTAAGCCAGCCTCGCAATCCGAGGGAGCAGAACGGTCCTCTGGTGGATTCCGTGGGGATTACGTCACACAAACTAGGTCCCTTTCATGTAAACTGGAGCCTGTTCCAAAGTTCCTACGCCACAGGGCATGCGACCTGCCAGGGGACGAGGAGGGATGCAGGTGGAATGAGAGAGGCGGTTTTTGTGCACTTGTCAACCCCCTTTCGCTAGCAAATGTGACGGGGCTTATGCCTGGCCAGGACGCCACTTCATCACATCTGCCAGGGGGACAAGGGTGGGAAGCCCAGTATCTCCCTCTGGATGCTAGATGGCAACTTCCCTTGGTTGCAGTGTTGCCTCGGACTCCCCCAGAGCTTCATGGGGGTTGGAGTTCTGTGCAGCTCTGTGGGGTTCCACAGGCACCGCCAGGGGGTGCTGCATCAGGAGTGACTGGGCCCTTTTGGACATTGGTTTCACTTTACCCAGAAGTGCAGCCGGATGTCGGCAATCAAACACCTGGAGCACTTCCAGGTACCCAATAAAAGGGAGCCAGCGACCACCACTCAGCAGAAAGAGTCGGGAGGAGGAGGACAAAGCATGTGTAGGAGTGGTGGTGGAAGAGAGAAAAGGAGTGTTAGTGTGGTGCTTACTGTACTTTGGGACTGTGTTGTGGCTGGAGGGATTACGGGGAAGACGTGCTCTCCAGCTGAAGAAAAATAAAAGTTTCTTTGTTTTTATACGTGCCTCCAGGTCCAGTCTGTGTCGGGTCAGGTGCAATATAATGCCTTTTCTTAAATAGTTAATGGATATAATGTCAAAGCACTCCTTGATTCCGGCAGCAACATTTCTATTGTGGCTCGCTGATATGTATTACCACAACAGTGGATAAAAATAAAGACCAGTATTACCTGTGTACATGGAGAAACCCGTAAATATAAAACTGCCTGATGGTTCATCAGCTATGGAGGATCGCTGAAAAAAATCCCAGTGACGGTCCTACCGAGTCAATCTTTCAAGGTGATTCTGGGGCAGGACTTCAAACATTAAAAGCAGTATACTAATTACTACTCCCGGAAAAAACTTAGTCCTGGCTATAGACAGGGATGACTCAACTTCAACTGTCTCCATGGTGTGTAATCAGCCAGTGGAGAGAGATACGGAAGTTCAAGAGGTAGATGGGGAGGTTCCTGGGCCGTTGCAGGTGGACACATCATTACCCCGCACCTCGATGAGCTGGGAGGAATCCCCGCCCCTTGAGGTCAGATTGGACCCTATCTCTGAAATGCACTTTCAGTTCAGAGGAACGCCGGCTTCTTTCATGAGGGAACAGTGGAATGATGACTCCCTGAAACATGCAAAAAATGCAGCAGTACTTGTCAATGGCCAACACACTCATCAGCCCATGCCACAGGGTCCTCACTTTGTGATAGAAAACGACCTATTATATCGAATAGCTGAGCATGGGGGGGGGGGGGGGGAGACAGCTGTTGTTAATCCCACAAATTTACCGGCACAAGCCCACCTCCTAGGAGGCCATTTGGGCACCAATAAAACACTAGAGCGGATTAAGCTTAGATTTTTTGGCCGGGAATTAATGAGGAGGTTCCCCGTTTTTGCGTCTCTTATCCAGACTGTCAATTACGGCAAATTACTAGAAGGGACCGAGCTCCTCTCGTTCCCCTTCCCCTAATTGATGTTCCCTTTGAGAGAATTGGGGTTGACATTGTAGTACGCTTAGAGCCCTCAGCCCGAGGACATAAATATATATTAGTCCTTGTTGATTATGCTACTTGATACCCTGAGGCTGTTCCTCTGCGCTCAGCAACGTCGAAAGTAATTGCACGGGAACTTGTAGGGGTCTTTGCACGTGATGGCATCCCTAAAGAAGTCCTTATGGATCAAGAGATGCCATTCACCTCGGAGACGTTCAGGGAAGTTGCCAAGTTACTTAAAATAAACCACTTAAAGACTGCGGTGTATCATCCTCAAACTGACGGTCTAGTGGAGAAATTTAATCAGACTCTCAAACAAATGCTTTGCAAGGTGGTCAGCGAGGACGGGAGGAACTGCAATCAGCTCCTCCCCCTCACTTTTCTTTGCCTATCGGGAAGTTCCACAAGCCTCTATGGGGTTTTCGTCTTTTGAATTATTATATGGACAACAACCTTGGGGATTATTGGATATTTTGAAAGAAGAATGGGAAGGAGAGGCCCTTCCCTCTACCAATATATTGGAGTATATCACGCAGATACGCGATCGATTTGGAAAAATGTGACCTGTTCTAAAAAGTCACTTAGAAAAAGTGCAAGCAGCACAGGCCCGTTATTATGATCGTGGTACGACCCTCCAAGTATTCCACCTGGGAGATTGTGTCATGGTCTTGGTACCTACCTCCCATTCTAAATTACTTGCCCATTGGCAAGGACCTTATGAAATTAAGGAGAGGAAAGGACTTGTTGATTATTTGGTGAAACAACCCAATCGTCACCCGAGCGAGCGGATCTATCATGTGAACTTGCTGAAGCTATGGAAGGAGAGGGATCCTGATCCCACCGTTGCTCAGCCCAGCTCATTCTTTGCTGTCACAATCAACCTTAATTTTGGTACCCAGTTAAGCTCCAAACAGAGACAGGAGCTTGAATTGGCTATCCTGTCCATACCAGAAGTCGTGAGTGAAAATCCCGGAATGACCTATCTGATTGCGAATGACAGCACCCAGGATTATCATTAAAGATCGGCCCTATCAACTTCCCGAGGCAAATAAAATAGAAGTGGAGCTTGAAATCAAGTGTATGCTGGAACTATTAGTAATAGAGGAAAGTTATAGTCCCTGGTCCAGTCCGATTTTCTTGGTTAATAAGCCTGATGGGAGTTGGAGGTTTTGCAATGTCTTCCATCTGCTTATTCAAGTATCCCAATTTGATGCTTATCCAATGCCCCGAGTGGACGACCTCCTCGAAAGACTTGGCCAAGCTAAGATTTTGACCACACTTGACATGACAAAGGGGTACTGGCAAATTCCTTTAATGGACTCCATGAAGGTTAAGACCACATTTAGTTCCCCTAGCAGACACATGGGGCACCAGCACTTTTCAGTGTCTGGTGAATAGAGTGCTTCACCCCCATAATGCGTATCTGCCTATCTGGATGACATCGTCATCTATTCCAGCACATGGAAGGAACATGTAGGTCTATAGCAGATCACTGCGGTGTTACGGACACTAGGTAAAGCTGGGCTTCGAATTAATCCAAAGATATGTTTCTTCAGATTGAAAGAAGCTAAATATTTGGGCTACCTGGTGGGTCGGGGTACTGCAAAACCACAGCGTTCAAAGATAGAAGCCATAATAGGATGGCCCCGTCTGCGAACCAAGCAGCAGATCCAAACCTTTCTCGGACTAGCCGGGTACTACCGCCGGTTTGTACCCTGGTTTTCAGAGAGAGTGGTGCCCTTGACTGACTTAACAAAGAAGAGGGCTCCTAACAATGTGGTATGGGATGATACGGTGGAGGCTGCATTTAGTGACTTGAAACAGGCCCTTACGTCTACACCAATTATGAAAGCTCCTGATTTCTCTCTTCCTTTCATTCTCCAGACCGACGCTTTGGACACAGGTCTTGGTGCCGTGTTGAACTATGTACCTCAGCCGGAAACTGTTGGATCGGGAGACCAAGTATGCGACAGTGGAACGGGAGGCACTTGCGATTAAATGGGCGATTACCCAGTTGAGGTACTACCTCTTGAGCTGGGAATTCACTTTTGTGATGGATCATGCACCCTTACAGTGGATGGCGCTACACAAAGAATTGGGTCACCAGGTGGTTTTTTGACCTTCAACTGTATAAGTATTCGCTTATTCATCGTAAGGGCTCTCTTCATTCCAACCCCAATGCCCTTTCTCGTGCTCATGACCTCTTGGTGCAGGTCACCTGACCTGATGGGTCTGGGCTGGGGGGGGGGGCTTGTCACACACGAGTGAGTAGGAGTCAGCTAAAGGGCCTGAGTAAATGTAATACTACCCGGCACTTCTCATGACGTCACTTCCGGCACCTCTGATGATGTCACTTCCGGTTCCGGCACAGATGACATCATTTCCTTCCCCAGCCCTTAAAACTGCCATCTTACCTCCAAGTACTCAGTTCTGTTTTGCACTCAGTCTTGTGAATATCTCTGTTCAATTATTTCAAACTTTTTCAGCTTGGATATAATATACAGGTGGCTGCCCCAAACCTTTATAATGTCTGGAGACTCATTCTTTCACTATATATATATATATATATATATATATATATATATATATAT
>JANRMT010062842.1:34066196-34089614 GCA_026402145.1 Polypterus bichir lapradei
AATAGGAGAGTCACAGTATAATAAATGTGGGATGCTCTTTTTAAAATGTTTAAAAATTGAGACTGCAATTAACATGAACAAGTGTCGTTATAACTGTTCTTATTTTTAAGTTATGTAAGACATTCACTGTCAGACAGTATTGAATAATACACAGACAGAGAAGTCAGTAGAAAGATGATAAACTGGAAAGGCACTGTGTAACAGAAGATATAAAACTGTCAGGAGAAAAAAAAATAGACAGACAGACATACAGATAAAGATGTGAAAGGTGCTATATGATAGATAGATGTGAAAGGCAGTATATGACAGATGCTGCAGAAAGGCAAGCAGGCAGTAAGAGTACATTCACATGTGAAAGGCACTAGATAAATGAATAGATAGGGAAGGCAAAAAAAAAAAAAAATCCGCAGCAGCAGCACGTCTATGAAAGCAGACGCTGCAGGCAGAGCGGCGAAAAACGCAGAACAGTGCCCCCCGAAACGGAAGTGGCAGAAAATAGATCGCATCGGTAGTGCTTTTAGCACTACCATAGAGAATGAATGGGAAACGTTTTAGGGAGTTTTAGCTAAAGAATTCTCGGCCGCCGCGCGGGTTTTAAAGGCTCTATTTTCAGAATCAACTTTTCTCTTCGGCATCGTGTGGGCTAGCTTCGCAATAACTTGCAGCAACGCGGTAAGTGTTCGGCAAGGCAGCTGAAGCGCTGCATTATGGGATCTGTAGTTTATTGTGTTACCAGCGCTTCATATACCCGGGCCATTAATAACAATAATACAGTATATAAAATAATCTCGCTGGCCGGATATAATTACACGCCGGGCCGGATGTGGCCCGTGGGCTTTGAGTTTGACTCATATGGACTAAATAGAACTTGAAAAGAAATATTTTTTGGAATGTGATCGCGCAAGTCAGTACATCGAGCCCGCGTGCTATTGTGGTTTTGCTTGTGTGCTTCAGTAAGTTACCGTCCCCTCGCTCTTACTTTTTTACCGTTCATCTAATGAGTACACTGAGTATGGCTTTACCAAAACAATCATTGATCGCGAATAAAGTATCCATTATTCATGAAGCTTCAATAGGTGAATAGGTGATCTGTCTTTCTGCGTTAACCGCATGCGTTTTCATACGTCTCAAACTAAGGGGATGCGAGGTTAAAATAAATTGAGAAGCGCGCGTACATACTTGCATCCCCTCTCGGGAATCGAACCTCGGACGTGGGCGCTACAGGCAAATGCTTTACTATCGCGCCACTGCGTGTGGTTTATCTATTTGAGCATAGCAGTGTAATTCGGTTTTTGTTCAGCACTCTTTGGAACTGTTACTTTTTGTCTGCGCACTGCGTCAGTTCACGTGAGCCGCTGAATATGGTTTTATATGTCACTCGCTCGCTTCTAATTGTTTCGCTGCCTTCTTAATTATATAATGCATGTTTTCTAAAGCACGTTTTGTAGCTCTTCCTGGCTTTCTACGTAATGCGTGATTACGTGAGAGGCGTGATGATGTCATACGAAACTCCGCCCCTCCAGCTGAACTCCATTACAGTAAATGGAGAAAAACAACTTCCAGTTATGACCATTACGCGTAGAATTTCGAAATGAAACCTGCCCAACTTTTGTAAGGAAGCTGTAAGGAATGAGCCTGCCAAATTTCAGCCTTCTACCTACACGGGAAGTTGGAGAATTAGTGATGAGTCAGTCAGTCAGTCAGTCAGTCAGTCAGTCAGTCAGTCAGTGAGTGAGTGAGTGAGGGCTTTGCCGTTTATTAGTATAGATGGAGGCAAAAATATCTTTGCCAGGTCAACAAGCGATTCATGTGCCACATTTTTCTGTCCTGGAACTAACTTTTTACGGAGTGGCCAATTCTGTCGAGAATAGTGCAACTCTTTGGCACAGCTACCCAATTCACAGATGAAACAACAGTACTTTGTATAGCCAAGCTGCAGTTCTAGTAACAGAGCAATGACTTTAAGATCTCCACAGATATTCCAATTGTACCTGCTATACTGGATGTGCTTCAGGAACAGTTCCATATTCTCATACGTTTCTTTCATGTGTGTTGCATAGCCAACAGGTACTGAAGGATAAACGTTGCCATTGTGTAGCAGAACAGCTTTCAGGCTTAACATTGATGAATCAATGAAAAGATGCCACTCTTCTGGGTTGTGATCACAACCCAAGGCCGAGAACAATCCTTCAATGTCACAACAGAAACAGAGACTGTCGATTTGTGCAAAAAATTTGGTTATATCATGATATCAGCCTCGAAACACAGAAATTTTCATACCTGATGACAGCAAACACCATTCCTGCAGTCTCGAACCCAGCAGCTGGGCTTTTGCTTTTGACAGACCCAAATCTCTGACCAAATCATTCAATTCAGGCTGTGTTATCAGATGTTGATCGCCTAATGAGCACGGTTCAAAATCTGGGTCAATGTCACTGTCAGTACCCTGCATTGCAGTTTCTTCATCTGGTTCATCTAAGGTCCAATCATCTGGTGGTTTCGGAATTGGAAGACTGTCGTCATGTGGCACGGGTCTCATTGCTGAAGGTAGATTAGGATATTCAACTGACTTCTTGTTTTTGACAGAGAAACCAGACACATTAGTCAAACAGAAGTAACAGTCCATCACATGGTCTTTCTGCTCTCGCCATATAATCGGAACAGCAAACGCATTGTCTTTCAAGTGCCTCCGAGCCAGGCTCTCAGACTGACAGCACATGTCGCACAGCAAATATGAGGCGCCCATTCCTTGTCTTGATCACCAATTTTGCAGCCAAAATATAGATAATAAGCTTTCTTCACAAGAGCAGTCATCCAACGTCTCTGAGGCGCAAAATGTTTGGATACAAATATAAAAAAAAATCATGACAAAACTGAAGATTTCTCTGAAACTTTGTTGTGCAGTGTTATCTGCATTGTTAGGGTGCATCAGTTACAGCACTACGTCCATGTGGCACAGTACCCTGAGGGTGATCCGACTCGCAGGATCCTCATTTTTGAGGCCCTGAGTGGCTGGACCACGCCAAGGGGACACCCTCATAACATCTGGCTGTGGCGGATAGATGGTTATTTCTGGAGGATGGGTCTGGACTGTGTTTCTGCCTGGGGGGATACCAACCAGGATCCCAAACAGTTTTGTCGTGGGGTGAGTGCGGCAATGCGCTCTACCAGTGCACGCTCCCTGGCCTGAAATGACCTGACATGATGAGTGGGTACCTTGTTCATCACCTCCTTATAATCAAAATTACCAACCTGAAGTGAACATCTGAAGATGACCTCCTATCTCAAAACATAAATCTGCCAATAGTCATGTCTGTTTTGCAAGAAGAGATTAAGATTTAGGAAGCCCACTTAGGCAGAAAGGATATTGTTGAGGTTGAGGAAGCATTCATATTCAAAGGGATTAATAGTTTGTCTTTAAGGGGAGTGATCAATGGAGAGATGAATATCCTAGGAATGTACAAAATAAACCAGTTGTAAGAGAAATTAGAAATAGTGCTCCTAGTAGTATGCGCTGGACTATTAAAAAATACTGCTGAGGAACCTAATACCAATTTTATACCTTACATATGTTAGTCAGAATGCATCAGATGAACCCCAAATAATTTTAACAGTAAATGAAAAGCCCATTCCATTTCTAGTAACACAGGTGCTACAAAATCCACCATTAAGGCAATTTATTTTAAAAATGGCCCACTGTCAAAGTAGTCTTTCATAGTAATAGGGGTTGAAAGCACTTAAAGCTTGACTCCAGTTACTTCAGACCTTCATGTCCAATGAGGACCATTCAAAGATAAACATGCCTTTCTACTTCCCACAAGGAAACTATGCAGATCTTCTGGGGAAGTATGTGAATCTTCTGTTTTGCAAAAGGGGATGTAATTTAAAATGTACCCCTGATGGCATGTATTTAGAAGCTGCAGAGGTTTAACTTAGTATGCTTCAAGAAAACTTAACACATGACCTCACTATTTAAGATATGTATGGGTTTAAACATTTTTCAACATTAGAGACACAAAAAAGCAAATTACTAAAAACCATTAGACACAACTGTTTTGTCCCTCTGTTTACCTCTCCACCTCCTAGCCAAGTTTTTGTGCATTTGTGGGTGCAAGATAAAAATAAAGTATGTCTTATACTATCTTTGAATTCTGATCAGTGTGGATTTTACTGAAATCCTTCCTCGTGTTCCCCAGTATCCTCTTAAACCTGAAACAAATGAGGGCATAAATCCTGTCAAATAAGCTTTATTAAGGCAGGGTATTATAATTCCACATACATGTTCTTGTAATGCTCCTATCTTTCCTATCTAGAAGGCACAGAGAGATACAGTGGGATGCAAAAGTTTGGGCAACCTTGTTAATAGTCATTATTTTCCTGTTTAAAACGTTGGTTGTTACGATAAAAAATGTCAGTTATATATATCATATAGGAGACACACACAGTGATATTTGAGAAGTGAAATGAAGTTTATTGGATTTACAGAAAGTGTGCAATAATTGTTCAAACAAAATCAGGCAGGTGCATAAATTTGGGCACCACAAAAAAGAAATGAAATCAATATTTAGTAGATCCGCCTTTTGCAGAAATTACAGCCTCTAAACGCTTCCTGTAGGTTCCAATGAGAGTCTGGATTGTGGTTGAAGGTATTTTGGACCATTCCTCTTTACAAAATATCTCTAGTTCATTCAGGTTTGATGGCTTCCGAGCATGGACAGCTTTCTTTAACTCACACCACAGATTTTCAGTTATATTCAGGTCTGGGGACTGAGATGGCCATTCCAGAACGTTGTACTTGTTCCTCTGCATGAATGCCTTAGTGGATTTTGAGCAGTGTTTCGGGTCATTGTCTTGTTGAAAGATCCAGCCCCGGCGCAGCTTCAGCTTTGTCACTGATTACTGGACATTGGTCTCCAGAATCTGCTGATACTGAGTGGAATCCATGAGTCCCTCAACTTTGACAAGATTCCCAGTCCCTGCACTGGCCACACAGCCCCACAGCATGATGGAACCACCACCATATTTTACTGTAGGTAGCAGGTGTTTTTCTTGGAATGCCGTGTTCTTTTTCCTCCATGCATAACGCCCCTTGTTATGCCCAAATAACTCAATTTTAGTTTCATCAGTCCACAGCACCTTATTCCAAAATGAAGCTGGCTTGTCCAAATGTGCTTGAGCATACCTCAAGCGGCTCTGTTTGTGCTGTGGGCGGAGAAAAGGCTTCCTCTGCATCACTCTCACATACAGCATCTCCTTGTGTAAAGTGCGTCGAATGGTTGAACGATGCACAGTGACTCCATCTGCTGCAAGATGATGTTGTAGGTCTTTGGTGCTGGTCTATGGGTTGACTCTGACTGTTCTCACCATTCATCGCTTCTGTCTATCCGAAATCTTTCTTGGTCTGCCACTTCGAGCCTTAACTTGAACTGAGCCTGTGGTCTTCCATTTCCTCAATATGTTCCTAACTGTGGAAACAGACAGCTTAAATCTCTGGGACAGCTTTCTGTATCCTTCCCCTAATCCATGATGGTGAACAATCTTTGTCTTCAGGTCATTTGAGAGTTGTTTTGTGACCCCCATGTTGCTACTCTTCAGAGAAAATTAAAGGAGGAGGGAAACTTACAATTGACCCCCTTAAATACTCTTTCTCACTATAAAATTCCCCTGTGTATATAGGTCAGGGGTCACTGAGCTTACCAAGCCAATTTGAGTTCCAATAATTAGTTCTAAAAGTTTTGGAATCAATAAAATGACAACGGTGCCCAAATTTATGCACCTGCCTGATTTTGTTTGAACAATTATTGCACACTTTCTGTAAATCCAATAAACTTCATTTCACTTCTCAAATATCACTGTGTGTGTCTCCTATATGATATATTTAACTGACATTTTTTATCGTAACAACCAACGATTTATACAGGAAAATAATGACTATTAACAAGGTTGCCCAAACTTTTGCATCCCACTGTACATGTATGTGTGGGAGATTTCGAGCAATTGATTGATGTGTTATTTCACGGTTTTTAGTAGTTCCAGATTCATCCACGATTTGAGGGTCAATACCTCCAGACACAATGTTTTATACTCTTTACTTTTATACCTGTTTAGCCTTCTCTCACAATTGGGCTTCTTCAATACTTAACTTACTCCTCCTGTGTCTGTACTGACTGAGGAGTAGCTGGCTGGCCTTCCTCATTCTGTCAGCACAGGTATGCCTTTTTTGTAGCAACTTTTTCATTAAATAATTATGCTGGACTTAACAGGTAGGTTCATTTTTGGTCTCAAATTGTAACAGATACTTTTCCCTCCTTTATTATGTTACAACACTTTGACACTTCAGGAACAATGGTATTACACAACATTTTCCAAAAGTTCTGCTATGATGCCTGTACAATATCAACATGAACCTACTCCTTTTGATGCAACTCCACTTGATGCTGCAACATATTTTCAGATTTTCTGGAAGATTACACCTACTGACTTTTCTCAAAAATATATTTCACCCATTAAGCCCAATCATAATAATACCAAGCAATGTCCTATTGCTCAAGGGGGAATTTGTCATTTCAGAAATTGTTTGGCAGCCTACACTGGACTATTTGGTGTTAACGATGCCACAAAGATGGTCACAGTGTTATGATTTTGCCTTCTGCAGTTGTATTACAGAAAAAGACTATTGTACCACTTTGCCACTCTTATGCTCTTGTTCTGAAACGAGTAATGCAAGTGTGTTTTGTCATCCTGCCAGATTTTACCATGGCTGGAACATTGTTCCAACCCATTTTCTTCAAATGATATTTCCAAAAAGGCAATGGCCTTCAATGGAGTTTCTTTTGTGTGGTCAAAATACATATTCTTGGCTGCCCACTTGATGGTGTGGCTCTAGCTATATTGCCCATATTGTTCCCATTATGACTGTTTGTCAGATATAAATCCCAATATCCATCATGTTCCAGGAGACCTCTTATGAAAGGCAAGACTATAGCTTTATTTCTTCATTTTTCTTTTCTCAGTATGCCATTTTTGTCTTTGACAATGCAATCAGTTCAATTAAACTGCTTGTTTTTCCCAAGAACTTACTGCTGAACAAGTGGCCTTGAGGATGGTAGTTCTCCAAAATCGCCTGGCACTGGACATGTTGCTGTTGTTGATTCCCAGTGTTGTATGTACATTGCAGATGCTTTTCACAATATTATGAAAATGCTTTCCTATATGCAAAATATAGCACACTCAAAGCTAGTGATTCAATGGATGGTGCTCTTTTCAGAGCAAAATTAGCAGACTGGTTCACATCTAATTTTGGGACATGGATTTTTGTATTTTTGCAAAAATTTCTGTATTACTAATTATTACACTCATTGGACTATTTACATTTTTTCATTATGATCGTTTTATAAATGTTTAAATATCACTATAGAAACACATTTTCTTCAGACTTCATCACAACCAGACTTCTGTACAAGATCATCATCAGTTTCACATTTTCCTGACTTTTTATTTATGTTGGACATTGTTTAATGCAGTTCAAATGAATCAAAAGGAAGAAATTATGAAAGATGAAATATAAACTCTTCATTGTAAAATGTAATATTCCTTTTTTATCTTGTCTGTAATAACTAGGAAAAATGACAAAAGTACTTCTTTTTTCCTTGCTAATTGTTTAATAAAAATGGAAAATGGAATGCGTGAGCTCAGCATTCAATATACCTGTAGTATTTTTTCCTCAGCTGTAGAAAAATGCTGAAGTTCAAATTAAATTCATTCATTCTCTTGGAGAATGTAATCACATCTTATAAAGTACTACAAAATACATCTCCTTTTGTTAATTATTATTGTGGCTTACTATTTCTACCACAAAGACATGTCAAAAAATGTTGGCAATATCCATCTATCCATTATACAGGGTCACGGGGGTCTGCTGGAGCCAGTCCCAGCCAACACAGGGTGCAAAGCAGGAAACAAGCCCTGGGCAGGGCACCAGCCCACTGTAGGGCACTATATATAATATAAAACATTTATTCTACATATTCCAAATCAAAGTACTTTACATGTATTGCTTTTCATCTTGATAATCATATATTTTTCTCTTTTTCTCCTTCTAGTTTTTGTGTACAAGTGCTTCTTTGAATTAAGTTGTACTTCACCAGGAGTTCTCGCCTTTAATCTCTGCTCTCAAATGACAGCTGTTTATTTTCAGTATTAATGTGATTTGTTATGGACTGAATTAACTTTGATCAAAACCTCACTAGATATTTAGTCAATACATATAAGAAATATTTTATATAAAAACAAAGACAACATATTTACTAAATATAAATTTGTCCAGTAATGGGGTGTGTCAAAAAATAGGAGGTTACTATTGAAAGTAGTACAACATGTATCATGATACATAGCCAGCAGAATAGTAGACTAAATAGTGCTGCTAGATTAAATAGATACACCATTGAGATTTGTACTTAGAAGAGTTGCAAATGCTGTACTACTGCTCTGCAAAGTTGAAAAGTACGTCAGCAGAACTAGAAGAAATGTCTGTAGATGTAAAGGACATATCAGTGGATATTTGATGCAAAATGGGGTGATATTAGGAGTCTTCCTGAAGGAAATCATCTGATATGAGAAGGAGGAATGACAGAGCAGTTCAGAAACCACTGGTTCATACAATCTGACGTATTAAGCTTTTCATCTCAATTAATTTCATAATTGCCTCCTTCTGCTTTTATATTGTTCAATTATTTGACATGTTTGTGTTTTCGATCTGCAACATTTCAAATATTGCACATTTTAGGTTTGTCAAAAAAATCATCAAAAATATTTTATGGTACATAACAAAATCGCCCTTAACCCTTTTCCTCTCTTTTTTCTTTCATATTTTATTGAAACAAATACTAAATGATAGTGGACTCCAACTTAATTTTCCATCTTGAACCTTGTTGTCTGGAGTTGTCATTTTCTGACTTTGGTTTCAGGCATGGAATTCCCCTTTGTTATAATCAGAGCACCTATAGCAAACCAGAGCTGGTTGGTTCCCCTAACATACAATATGTCAGGACCCCCTTAGCTCTGACCATATTCCTTACTGTACAGGGCTTACTCACCTTTACAGGCAAATCATTCTTGGCAGAAGCCCTAAGCCAAACCTTTGTAAATAGATTTCTAACATTTCCAAAGAAGCTCTAACCATCTTCTCTAGCATTTGCATCATGTTGCTGATGGTGTTGATCAGCTAAAAATGATTAGTGTATCATCTCTGGTTTGTGGCCTCTCTGCCACTCTGGCTTTTCCATTTGCCTGTTAAAACTGTCTGTGACAATGTGAGTTCTACTCCATGGCTCCCACTTTCTTTTTTGGGAGTCTCTTGAACCCGACACCATGGGTAATGTAACGAGTTGGACAATGAGGATGCCAACAAAGCAAGGAGAAAGGTGCAAAGTGCAGAAGTGCTTTTATTTAAAAACAATAAAACCAAATCAGTGTCCAAAACATTGCACTCTTTCTAAAAGTCAATTAATAAATAATCCGTTAAAAACAGGGTGAAACAGTGGAGATTAAAATCCAATAAATATTTCCATTAAAAGCGAGGTTAAAACAATAGCTGAAAGCAATCCTTTAAACACAAAACCCGGTGCCTTCTTCTGCTGGTGGCTCCTCTGCTTCTCCCATCTGGGTTATGCACCAGGGGAGCTGACATTCTTCCTCTACTGGGGCCTCATGTATAAACGGTGCGTACGCACAAAAATGTTGCGTAAGAACGTTTCCACGTTCAAATCACAATGTATCAAACCTAAACTTGCCGTAAAGCAACGCACATTTCCACGGTAGCTCATACCCTGCCGTACGCAAGTTCTGCACTCGGTTTTGCAGACTGGCGGCACCCAGCGTCAAAGCAGGGCTACTGTTCCTGTGTGGTTACCCTTTCTTTTTTTAGATCCACATCCCTGAGGCGGCTTTATAAATACACTGAAATTAACCACATATTGTTTATTAGTTTAATGCATCTGATTGTAATTAACCTGTAACAATATAATGGTCCACAGAATGCCAAACGATTCCAAATACCATAGCTGCTTTAGCATTGTTACTCTCACTGCACCTTCTTTTTCTTCTTTCAGTTGCTCCCTTTAGGGGTTGCCACAGCGGATCATTTTTTTACATATTACTCTCACTGCACCACTCGGAGCAGCTGATCAAAAAGAGAATTATTGGTATACAGCATCAAGCACACGCTGCCTCAGCCGTGCTGCCTATTTGAATTGCTCTCGCACGGCAAATACTTCAAAACCTTTCCTGTATGGACCTCGTGGTTCAGAAACAGTTTCATCCCAAGAACTATAAACACACTCAATCAGTCCATCAAGTGCTCCTTGTAGAACTGTTTGTATTTATTAGAAACAATCAACTCACTGTAAACTTGCACTACAGTTATAATATTGCACAACCTGAGCCACTTTATAAAGCACGTATTTACATATGATGACGATATCATTTTTAAGATGAAATGCAGCAAAATATGTTTATTATATTATACAGATAAAACCTTAACTTCATTTAAATAATCTATATTGTTAATAATTAAACATGTGAGGACACAGTGTCGCTGCACTAGTTCACGGATTGTTCCTTCCTCGCACTGTATGCTTGCTGGGACTGGCATGACACTGGAAGGACAGAATAATTAAACATGTACTACGAAAATATTTCAATGTTCCTTAAAAGTTTTGAAAAATCAGCGTTCTAAGCTTACAGATGGCTTAACGTCTATTACAGAGCTGATTGTGTGGCGACTGGGTATTTTGAGAAAGAAAAGTAAGGACAGGAATTGGGGGTTAGTAAGTTTGAAAAAGACAGTACTGCTGCAATAAATTATTTCATAGAAGGTCGCGCACAATCACTGCGCCACTATGTTCCCATGTTTAATAACATGCTTTAACTCCTATCAACATGAAAATGATATCATGTATACTTCTCAGTATTTTAATTATTCAGAGAGCTGTAATATTACGAATGTAATGGATTCTGTGTCCAGTCGGAGGAAGAGAAAGCCCGGAAGCACGTAGCGATTCACACACATAGAGCACATAGAAGATCAAATACAAAACAAAGCATTTAACGTGCTACTTTAGTTACGATGGGATTTAAGAAACTAGTAAATTAAATGATTTAAAGATTAAGTTTATGATGTTCTACTTAATGACAAAATAAACTACGTGATTAAAGTGGAAATTTTGAGATTAAAGTTGACATTTTGTGCTTTTTTCCGACTGTGTGCCTTTTTTTCTTCTCTGTACCCTAATAAGCTTTCATATGACACTCAGACAGTGGGCTACGACTCGCCTTTTCACGACGACTTTGATTCTTTGACTTCTTTTTTATTTCGGGCACTGTGCGACTTTGTGAACTTCAGCTTTTGAGTTTCTCCGACACTCTATGTCACTCAATCAACTTCTTTTTGTTGTTTATACCACTGTATAAACCAACAAATATATGTTTTTCCTTGCCTCCACTTGGTGTTCGCTGAAATTTTATTTTACCTCATGCTTTTGCCATTGCCTTTTCACAGAACGCGGAGCTTAAGGGCTATTTATATTGATTTGCATATTCAAAGAGGCGTGATTCTGGGAGGATACAGGGCGGGACAGCAGGCACATGCACATGCACATGCGTTAATTTTCACACTGACCGGGATTTATGTAGCGGAAGAACTTGGAAGCTGGTGTTCGCACAGATTTATGCATCTGGATTTTTTTGTGCGTAAGCACATTTTCGCTTTTGTGCTTACGTCATGTTATAGTGCGAATTCTACGTATGGTGTTATGCATGAGGCCCAAAGTCTGGAAGCTTCCTGATCCCTGGCTTCATTTGGCTGATCCAGACTGAGACTTGGGTTCCCCAGCAACCAGGGCACTCAATCTGGGGCTTCAACCTCCCAAGCCTCTGACTCCCGCTGCCTTCCTCAGCCTTATGCGGCGAGCCTACCGCCAACAAGCCAACAAGCGCTCAGCAGGAGTGACCACTACTTTCTGCCCCATGTGCCAGCCAAAAACTCTACTAAGACTCTTCTCCCAGCTGTCTGTCGTAATACAGCGAGCCTGCGTTCACTCGCTCGCGGACTCTCTCTCTCTCTCCCACCGGCTTTCAGCTTCCAGCTTCCTTCTTCTTCTTCTTTCCTTAACCTCCATTCTCTTTCTCGTTTTTTATCTCCCCCCTCGGCACTCATGCTCCTACCATATATATTGGGGACATGGCACAGGCATGGCGATTAGCAGCTCCTGGCATCAATTACGGATATGGACGATTCCTCACCTGTGCACATAAGTGAGGAAACGCCTGCAGCACATCGCATCCGTAAACCGCTCCGGCCACACTACCATGCCCCCTCTATAGGCCGTGAGTAAGGCGATTATTTATTTAAAACTGGCATTTTATTCTGAGCCACGGACCTGCTATATCTCATTCTCAATCAGGCCTTTTTTTTTTTTTAGGTGAAAAAGGACTCTGGGTTTTCCCTATTACTATTTTGTTTAGCCATTTAATTATTTAAGTATAATGTTACATGTTATTTTAATTCTATTCTTTGTTTTGTTTTGTCATTATATTTCTGTAATATAGTACAGTATATGTTTTTTATTAATTACATTTTTTTCTTTTATCTATGTCTGTTTTAATGTTTTCCTTGTCTCTTGTGTACTGTGAGTGAAACCCCAAGAGGCAGGGCCACCAAATCAGGCAGCTTGGGTTCTACCCCAGGAAGTATTTAAACACAAGTTGCTGTTATTTCAGCTGCTATGACATATGTTTCATATTGGCTTTTGTTTTGTAGATGAAACCTGCCCAACATTTGTAAGGAAGCTGTAAGGAATGAGCCTGCCAAATTTCAGCCTTCTACCTACACGGGAAGTTGGAGAATTAGTGATGAGCCAGTGAGTGAGTGAGTGAGTAAGTGAGTGAGTGAGTGAGTCAGTCAGTCAGTCAGTGAGTCGGTCAGTCAGTCAGTGAGGGCTTTGCCTTTTATTAGTATAGATAACAATTTCAGATAGGAACAGAAATGTTGTCATACTTTATATTTCTTGCAGTGATTATTGCAGTAGCATTTTGAATTAACTGAGAGCTATATATAGAATGTTTTAATAGCCAGTGACTAATGCATTGCAGTAGTCAGTCCTATAAGAAATAAATGCATGAATATATTTCTCAGTGTCCTGCATACTTAGAATTCATCTTAAGTCTGCAGTATTTTTAAGCTGAAATAAAAAACATGTTTTAGATAGTTTTGTAATATCTGTTTTAAAGGACATGCTGGCATTAAAGATAACAACAAAACTGTGCACTGATTTAGTAAAACTAATGTTTACACCAACTCAGTTAAATTGTGACAGAACACTGTTGCAGCCTGCATTGTTCCCCGTAATAAATAATATTTATGTTGTTTTCTCTATTCAGGAACAGTAGTTATCATTCTTCCACTCTTTTAATTCACTGACACAATTAAGAACACTATCAGAGAAGCATACTGGTCTATAAGAAAGGTATAGCTGAATATTGTCTGCATGTAAAATAAAAACAGTAAAGGTCTGAGTACTGAGTTCTGCATGACACCATATTTAACTTCTGAATATAATGAGAAAGTACTGTCAGCACATTTGTCAACATACTAAGACTGAATAAATAAAAATGAACTAAACCACACAAAGATGTTGTCTAAAAGCCCAATGTAATAAAATAAAGTGGTCAGTGGTATCATATACTGTGTGTATGGGTATATAAGGGCAGCAAAAATGTGCCTTGTTCCCCAGACGACATTATCTAATGAGCTGGCTGTGGGACAAAAGCAGAAATAGAATTAGGGGACAAAGAAATGATTATCACATTTTAAGAGGAGAATGTCTAGTGGGACTCACAAACAATGTCATATAGTGTACAAATAATGGAATTTTACTTAGGCATTCAGAATATAACCAGAAAAAGGGAACAATGATACTATGAACTACATTGATGATGAAGAGCTAAAAAATTTTGTCTGATCTCCATGTATAAATCGTATATAAGAAAAGCAAGGCATCATTCTCTCAGAACAGATTTTTATGGAACTAACATAACTTCTTTAGGTAGTGTTTTAATAAAGTATTATGTTTCATTGTATTTTTTGTCATTATATATGGATTCATATCACACAAAGTGTTTTAGGCTATTCATGGGCTTTTCTCGTAGCAGTCTAACTAAATCTCTTATGTTGCTCACATCCTGCCCAGGTGTGTAGACACACCTATACCCACAGGCAATGCTTTTCTTTATCTGTCTCATCCATTTTTGGTGCTTAAGGAATGTGTGTTTCTGTTGATGGGGTTAAAACAAGAAACGTTTAAAAGGCTTACTTTGGGTGACAGTAACAGTGGATTTTAAGCACATAGATATAAACTTTACGGGGTAGAGTTGTTCTTATAAATTATAGGCAAAGTTTATAACATAAAAATATAAAACTATCACATAAATTTAAATAGCCATCATATCTAAAAAAGTCATATATATGAAAAAAATAAATAGTTTTTTTTTTCATTTTACTTAGCTATGTAATTTGTAGTGACAGGCAAGCAAAAAATTTGATCTCATAATTTCATGCTGAAAAGAGATAAAAAAAGAATCACAATTTATGACATAATACATGCCAATGGTGATCAATGCTGCACAACAGCAAACAATATGAGAAATGTCAATTGAACAAGGAATACAAAAATCCCAAAAGTTACCTGCGTTGTATAATCCACATGTCAGTTATCCAGCTGTATTTTTGAAATGTGCAAAACACATGTATTTTTTGCTACAATATTGTAGTACTAGGGTGTTGTACTGTGTTAGCCATTATGGACGTGGTGAGAAATTAAGTAAAATGACACCTTTTATTGGCTAACTAGAAAGCTTACAATATTGTTAAACAGATACTATTGGAAAATTCAGCACACTTATAAACAGAAAAGACAAGTCACATAAGATTGAGTTTTTGAACAGAACATAAAATTCTTGAGCAATGAATGAGGGGAAAAGGCAAATCTTCAAATCAAGTTAGACTTTTGTTCTTTATTTCTAATGTTCTAAAATAAATTGCTCAATGAAGCTTAATATTAAGCTAAAGCATGATAAAACTTTTCTGTACTATTTTAACATGCATGCCACATTTTAATGATTATGCAATGCATTTTAATGATATATACAGTGCATTTAAAAATATATATTCTTTCAAGTAGTCCCACTGGAGATTCAAGGAGCACAAGAAACAAGACAGTGTATAGTGGTAATGTGGACCTTATTTTGATGACTGGGACACTTCTCCATATGTACATGAACTTCAAAACCTTAAACATTTTGTTGGTACCAGTGTAAATAAGTGATCATTGAGGAATTATTCTCAAGACTAATGTGGGGAAAATCAACTTTAACGTTTTTTTCATTAATGACATACTCTGTTTTTGTTTTCATTAGCAGAAATAACACTGGTCTAGTGACACCTTGTGATCATATATATTAACATTTATACATTTGAAAACAGAGTTCAATGACAATCAGTGAAATTTCAACCCTTGAAGCTGCTGGCAAACCATGATTATCATTGAAGTGGAGATCCAATGTCCTTATTCTATTCTTGGTATCCAAAAATTATATTATAATATACACAACTAAAGCGAACAGGCCGAGTTCACTGCGTGACAAATCAGAGCATTCATAATACAGAACAGGGCACCTTGCTCACCCTGATGCTTTCTCATAAACTTTTCCCTTTTGCACTTCACAATTATTAACATTGCTGTTATTAACCCTCATGTTTCTTGAGAGAGTATTTACTTCCTCATTCTTTTAGGTCTCAGAGCCTCTAATGCTCAATAAGCAGTGGTAGTGCTGCTGCCTCGCAATAAGGAAACCTGGGTTTGATTTCCGGGTCTTCCCGGAGTTTGCATGTTCTCCCCATGTCTGCATGAGTTTCCTCCGGATGCTCTGGTTTCCTCCCACAGTCCAAAGAAATGCAATTTAGGTGCAATGGCAATCCTAAATTGTCCCTAGTGTGTGCTTTGTGTGTGTGTGTGCCCTGCGGTGGGCTGGCGCCCTGCCCAGGGTTTCTTCCTGCCTTGCGCCCTGTGTTGGCTGGGATTGGCTCCAACAGACCCTCGTGACCCTGTGTTAGGATGTAGCGAGTTGGATAATGGATGGATGGATAGACTTCTTTGTTTCCCATATATTTTTTCTTTCCCCCACTTAATGAAAACCCAGTAAAGAGAAAGAATCTGGAGCTTTACCCTACCTGTTTGCAACAAGGTTAACATGTATATTTGATAAAGGAAATTAAGTTCATAAATTAACATGGGGAATTATTACTACACCAAGCAATTAAATATTTCATATGAATAACATTTACAGTGTTAAAGTGGAAAAATTATCTTTAAAAAAGAGGAAATGCTAATTAGTTGCATGCTCTGAAGGTTGTTACCTTTCAGTTGATGACTAAAGATGTTGTTTGTCATTTCCCAGAGTCGCCTGGGAACTGTATGCCAAGGGAGCATTGCCCAAGCAAGGACAACCCAATTACATGTTTTTTAGACAATATGGGACGATCACACAAAAGGCCTCGTTCTCTGGGGTGGAGTCATTTCTATGTAGAATCCCTATCAAAGGTGCAATGAATAACTTGAGAAAGTCTTATTTGCAGTGATGTAAGCTTCTTGTTGCCAGTGGCTCTAAATAGGGAAAGGGGAACTTTATAGGGAAGGATTTTTTGACTTTGTATTTTTGGACACAAATTAGTGCCAAATTTTGTTTGTGTGTTTTTACATCTGACAGGAAATTTGGATGTACCTTTATGGGCAATATAGTGTTCAAAACCTTGGCAAAAATGTTTGTCCATAACTACTGATTATGATTACTGATTATATTATGTTAGGCTATCAGAGAAGACACTACACCCCTTCTACTGTTCATACACTTTATTTTCATAATACAGTATACAATATGTTAAAGTGAAAAAAAACACATAATAGAATTCACATCTGGTTATATAAAATAACAAATACATTATCTTTCCACTATCAAAACAAGAGTTCACCCATCAGAGAGGCAGAAAGTCACAGGGCTGAGTTGCTCAAGAATCTGTAGAGGCGAGGACCAGACAGACTACAGCTTGTAGTCACGGAGAAGACAACTCTTGCACAGTCAAGGGCCATGACTTTTGGACCTCTCATCCTATGTTTCTGATCAAAGTGTGATTTCATCTTTTGCTGGTTTTTGGAGACTGTATTTCGCTGAGGAATTGAGGAAGTGTGAGAAGCCTGGGGCTACAAAGTATTAAGCGGAAGTTGCAGCTCACATCCTAACATAAGACTTGCAGGAGAGCTGACTGTAGTGCAGTGTTGTGTTGCTATATAATGGAAAAGAGTTCAGAGAAGAGCTGTTGAAATGAGCAGCCCTAGACCAAGTGAGCCCTAATGCCATTTTTTAAGTCTGGTTCAGTCTTTCTGCTCCCCCATTTGCCTAGAGATGAAAGAGAGCTGTCCAAATGTGAGGAATCCCCCAGGTGGCTAGGAAAGAAGACATCTCTGTTGATATGAGCTGGGGCCCATTGTCAGTAGTAATAGCAGTGGGTAGACCGCAGAAGACAGACAGAGAATACAAGAAATCATTCACTGTACATGTTGTAGCAGACCCTGTAGATAGCATTTCAGGCCACCTGGAGTATAGATCATAGACTACAATGAGAAAACATTGGTGGTGCAGAACTCCATGGAGACAGAGAGAGAGAGAGAGAGAGAGAGAGAGAGAGAGAGGGGTTAGGACAGCACATTGCCACACCCACCACCTGACAAATCAACTCAGGATCTCAGATTAGGACCCAAGTGCAGCCATGCAACGGGTGACACCTCATGGAACTCCCCACAAATATTCAGCTTTTAGTTCTTCTACGGGTGATCTAACCACACCTGTAGACACACCATAGGCTATAGATGTGAGAATCACCCTTTTCACTGAAGGCATGCAGTGCATTCGCAAACAAGATATTCAATAACTCTGTCTATCCCAGGTCACCATACCAGGTCATGGCAGTACTATTTAATCCACACAATGCCCAAATTTCCTTCATGAGTCTTGGTCAGAATGTCTGTATAAGTCTCATAGACCACACAAAATTAATTTCAACAGGGCAGCTCAGCCTGTATTCTGTAGCATGGAGACAGCTCCTCTGAGATCTGTAAGGGACAACCTGTCTGAATGGAAATCTGCAGCTGGGAGATGACAGGGTCATGTTCAGAGCCCTTGTTTAAGTTCCTGTAAGGAGACAATGGTTTGTTGATGTTAGTTCCTGTGTTTGCGGTGGAGCATGGGGAGGCAGGGGACAGCAGATCTGCCGCAAAATTTTCTCATCCAGGGGTGAACTGTAATGTGAAATTATACTGCTGAAGCCAGTCTGACAAGAACTAAATCCTAAGGGGCTTGTGCCCTGTGCCTGATGTCGACAGCATGGCTGTGAGTGCCTGATGGTCAATGTGTAATATATGAATGCTCTTCCATAAAGAAATGTGCTACCTTTCACAAGCTCAGCCACTAAATACTCATGTACTAAGTACTCAAGTACTAAGCACTCACACTCACCCACAGGGTACTTTTGCTCAGCTGGACTTAGAGCCCAGGAGGAGAAGGCAGTGGGTTGTTCAGTACCATTCTGTAATTAGGAGAGCATTGCTCCTATCACGACTCTGGAAGCATCACACATAACAATGGTTGGGAAAAGACATCAAAATGAGCTAGGACAGGTGGAAATGTAAGCTGTACAAATAGCTTCAGAAAACCTTCAGGCAGAGCTAAAGCCAAATGGCACCCTAGTATAAAGAAACACCCTATTGTGGGTGACAAAGGCAGTCAAATCTCTTCTTTCTTGGTGGAGAGATAACTGCAGGTACCCCTGGCAAAAATCTAATTTGGAAAATACTTTAGAGCAACAGAATTGGGTGGTGAGATCCTCAGTGGTGAGGACACAAGACACAAGCTCCCTGTCTTTTTTTGGCTATCACTAGGTTTAAGATCCAGAGCAAGGCCTTTACTGGCTCAAAGATGGCCTGGAGAGCAAGGGGAACTCAGTGGAGATGTTGGATAACAGGGCATATGGAAGGATCAAAGAGAGACATTGTATTAAAAGGTTTGAACTATGTCACTGTGATTTGTGAAGTTTACCTCATAAGACACAATTTTACTCAAATTAAGAATTATGCATTGGTAAGCATAAGTCATCCAGACTATGCAGCCAGCTGAGAGACATAGACAGAGACTGACACTGCAATACAAGCAACTTAAAAAAGAGATGAAAAAGAACAATTGGGAATTCTTAGTGCATGCTATTAAAAGTAGAACAGGTGTGTTCAGGGGTCTAAATGGTCACATTATTTTTACAGCAACTGGGTGATCATTTTTATTAACACTATGTCAGCACATCATTGTTTGCATGTTTGGTTGTTGCATGCTTGTCTTTTGGTGTGCTATTTCAGTTATACTCTGCTAGAACAAGATTGTTTCCATGTTTGGTTGTGACATTTTTGTTGTTTGGGACCTTTAACCTGTAGACACTGTATAATTGCAATTGCCCTGAAACTTTGAAGCTCATATCCAGATGGATGGACGACGTTGCCACCACCTGTTTCTCAGAATGCCTTCTACATTGTTGAACATGATGTCCTCTACTTTTGGGTTCCCCCTCCAAGACCAAGTATTGTCAAGAGCTTCATTTGAGTAATTATTTGCAGTGTAAGCTGACATTAAACAAAGCTAAGTGTATTTATCCTACTTGATTTATTTCCCACCACCACATATCACTGGGTGGGGGTTGCATCTTTTATGTTATATCTATATAGATTGGGGTTAAGTAACACACCAGAATTACTAACAAACTCATTCCTAGGGAGCAAGCACACCCTGCTGGAGACATGCTGGTGGTTAAAAGCTGAGAGACAAACCAAACCTGGAAAAGGAGATTGCAATTGTTGAAGCCACAGTGAGCTGAGAGTGAGGACAGCCGACCCTTCAGTGTTTAGGAGTGCTAATCCCAGAGATGTAAATATCTACAGGCCTAATAAGTTGGTGCCATTGCAGGCGACATGAAATATTAAGTCAGGCAGTATTTTTGGTTATAGTGTACAGGCAGGAAGAGTGTGTCCACTATTTCAATTAAAGCATTGTCATAACCACATAGAACAGCAGAGGGAGCAGTGAGAGTGAAGTGAGATAAAATCTGTTTGGTAATAGTCAAATAAAACAGAGACACTGCTGCCCTAGTGTCCCACAGCAAAGAAAGACACGCACCGTCCATCTCCAAAGTATAAGTTATGAAGATAAGCTGTGGAGCTCACCAAGTAAATGGTCATTGATGCTGCTTAAGTGGAAGACAACATTTCCATTTGTACAAATGAAGCAGAAGCTGAATGATAGACTAGCAAATTTGTTAAGGTTCCCACAGTTTCCGCACCTATGTTCCTCTTTGGGGCAGCTCAGAGTTTTAGTTCCTGAAGCACCGTCTAGTAACAGCTTGTAACTCCCTCATATATTGAACACTGGAGTTGTCCTGAAATAAAAACACCAGTCACTTGTAATGTGGCAGTTGGTATTCAAGTGGAGAAAAACCAAGTTTAGCCATGAGTCTGGCAGCTGACTCAATTTGAAATGCCATGTCAATTGACTATCCTAGAGTAGCATCATCTGGTGCCATTAGTAATCTTTCACAAATTTTTATTTTTACTGGCTTGTACCACAAGTTTGTTCCTGATGAATTCATCGAGTAACTCAATGAACTGCAAAAGCTGGCTAAACCCCATAAGTCAGCCACAAAGTGAACCAACTCACCCAACTGCTGATGGTGCTGACAGAGGAGGATTCCTCACACAATGAAACTTTGAGGTGTGAAGAGATGAGATGTCTGGAGGCTTCCCAATGCAGGATATGCAGCCGCAGTTCTAAGGATTTAAAAAAAGCGTTTCACAATGGCTTTTTTACAAGCATCACTCACCTTGCCTATACCAATAGCTATTGAATATATCACAAAAGATTCAATCCAGTGAGTCCAAGGCGCTAGAGGTTCACCATGCAGTGTAAGAACGTGGTGGGAACATAAGCTCAAACAGAGTGGTGGGGGCCAGTACCATAAGTTGATACCATGGGATTGTTATTTTTCCCTGTTAAGATAAGATATATATACTTCAAATGGTAAAGAATATGAGATGTATTATTACCATATGCAAGCTACCTTTTTTCAAATAATTCATTGAAATTTCATGGGGTTCTAAACAAAAATGATTCCCTACTAGAGAATAGATTTATAATGAGTGACCTTTCCATAGTATCTCTGAAATTTATTTTTAAACTTAGATTAAAATATACAGTAAACTCTATAGAACCAAATACTATTCACTTGGGGAGCCTTTCCTTTAAATATATCGCCCACAGGACTTGAACTTGAGTCTGCACTCTTTACACAGTATGAAAGACCACTGCTTGTGCCAGCCAAACCAAGCAATAGGACTTTCAGAGCAACTGACTAATTGGACTTTTGACTATGAGGGTGTACTAATGGTACTAATGTAATGTCATGCACTGGACCTACTGATCACATGATATGTACATTTGAATTGCATATCAGAGCTCATTATGGAGTCAAAAAGTCAGTTTTGAGCACCCCATCCCTAGCTTCATTGCTAAATTACATAATAACACAAAACACATGAAAATAATTCAAAAGTAACACAAATTAAAAAAGGAAAATTTACTTAAGCTAGGGAACAAACCTGAAACATAAGAAATTGCTATTCACTTTCTTTGAAATTTTGTCTTATCTACTGCGTCTGTGCCCCTTAATCCTGAGTAGGGTTCTGGAGATTTTGTTCTGTTTTTCCCAGAAGATCTACCTTGATATTTGGTTTAAAAGATACCATATTTATCATACATTTTAGAATTTCTTTAGTTTTGTTCAGATTTAGCATGACTCACAAAAGTGCACCTTTAACATCAACTCAATTTATACACCAGTAAGATTTCCCTTTATAGTGATAGCATATCTTCAATGCAGTGGTACGGTATATAGTGCTTATACTCCAGGGAAATTAATTTGAATTCTAGTTTAGACACTGTTGTTGTGGTATTTGCATAATTTTTATGGGGATTTCTTTGTGTGTTCATGGTTTTCCTCAGGTACTTAATATTTTCTTCCACATTATTACATATCTTCTTTCCTTAATTGCAAGATGTTCATATTAGGACTCTGTATTGGCCCTATGAGTGTATGTCTTTTGTCTACCTTGTACCCTATCCAGGTTTGTGCTTGACCCTTTTAAGATACGGTATGACTTTCTGCTTCCCAAAATACAAATAAGCAAATTCAGAAAATAGATACTTTTATTACAGAAAGAAGCTTGTGGAATTTTATCTGTTTCATTTGTTTGCTGTCATTTTCTTTTAACTTACATTTCACTTTGATATCTAAGTTGTTAATCAAAATGATTTTAATATGAAACACATCAGCTTTAGACTCACACTTGTAAAAGGGACTGTTCAAAAATGTTTTGCATAAGAATTATAAAAGCTTTTGTTAGGAAGACAGTACAAGAGGATTGATGTATGCCTATGTATAACATAAACACACACACACACACAAACACATCTCTTTGCTAAACCTGTTAAAAGGTTAATAGATGCTACAGAATATATGATGCTTCAGAATATTCTGCTAATAAAGGTAGTGTTCAGCTGAAGGTAAGAACTGGGCCCTGTGGAAAACACGTTCAAAGATGGAAAAAGCTCAGCAGCTACAGCAACTCAGGTCCATGCTTTACATAATTTGTTTTGATGATTGTTGCAGTAAGAATGATGGATTATTTAAAGATTTTTTTTTCACACTTTTAAAGCGTAATGCTGAAGCACACAATATTCTATCACTGAAATTTACTGTCTGGCTGAAATTTCAGCTGGGTGAAGCATGCACTTCCTCTTTTATTTTCCTGTTCAGACCTGTTCTTTGAAGAAAAACAAGACTGCTTTCTGGCAGAAGATGAGAGAGAAACACAGAATTGGTGTTACAAAACCATTTTTTTACTGGCACGAATTGTAATTGGCCTACACTAAAAAATGGCAAAAATACAAACCTACTGAAAATAAATGGTACCTGTCAAATTCCTGACATAATGTGTTCACGCAAAAAAACTCCTTTGAATTAAATGGATTATTTAAATAAGCTAACTTAAAAGAGAAAATAATAAACAAACCTGGACAAATTGGCAGATAATTGTTTTCTATGCAAAATTATTAATTTTATATTACAGTAACTTGTGTAGTAACTCTGTACATTTCTGCTTAAGTTGCCATGTAAAGTACTCCGAATTAGACTTATAATGGATTATGTAAATAAGC
>JANRMT010062842.1:34089714-34129348 GCA_026402145.1 Polypterus bichir lapradei
TATATTGCATTCAGCCACTGGAAAGAAGGACCTGACACACAGAAATATAGGTAGCTCTGTAATGTCTCTGGGCTGTTTTTTTCTTTTATTCACTGTTGACCTTTCTGCTACTGCTAGTACTGGCTGCATTGGATAGCAGGAGTTTGGAAAGAGAAATGGAATCAGGAGGTCTTGGTTATACAAAACTAGTAATGATCAAAACAGGGAAAGCAAGAATCAAGTAAACAAAGCAAAGAACATGAAGCAAAAATGATAGCCAAGATTTAAAACAACAGAGTCAAAACTGACAGTACACATGGAAAATGAGCCAAAACGTTAAAGGGTAAGTTTGGTATTTTCAAAGTTATTTTTTCACAAAATATGATATATATGCTTTTGACGCATGAAACGTTAAGCTTTTTCTATCAATTTTAAAAAATACATAGGCAATTCTGCCATTTTATAGGTGCCTTATAGGGCATGTGAGACTCAGGAAAACAAAAGCATAAAAACGTACTGAATGCATACATTTTTCAAGTCAAGACAGTTGTCGAGTATTGATCTATTTTTGATATATGATATATTTTTGTGATTACACAAACACTTTAAAGTAGCTCTGAGCATCATTTTTTAATGAAAAAATCACCAATATTATAAAATTCAGTAATTTTAACAGAAGACAAACTGTGCATGCTAGCTCAGACCTTGTTTTCTTCTGCAATAATCTTTCATCAAGTGAATAGAAAATGTATCCTTACCTTGAAAAAACAGTCTGCGATAAAATGATTATTTCCCGATCCCTTTTGTTGTTATAACCATGTTTCAGAACACAGAAGGCATGTTTTATTTCAAAGCTTTTACTGCTTCATTGGTGCTACACATTTCCTAAGGTTGCATTATAAAATGCAAAGACTGGCTATGTACTTTTTTAAACTTGTAGAAAATGCTTAACTTCTGAACATAATATTGCATGACTCATGCATGTATACCATGTTTTTGAAGAACTAACTTTAATTTGAAAAATATAAAGCTTATATTTTAAGTCAAACACTGCGGTTATAAGGGATAGAAAAGAATTTTTAGCCAGAAATTAAGATTCATTGAATATAACACTAAGCTTCACCCAGGTGATATTATGTGCACAGTTCTGTTTGACCTCTCCTATCAATGCTGTAGAAAAGATGTATACAAATAGTCTCAAAAATGGCAGCACCCATACAAAAACAAAATGATGCTGCAGGAGAAGGTAATTCATTTTTAACATCAGTAAATATGCACTGAAATAAAAAATAAATGTTGCCATTGGTTACTTGGTCTCTTAATCCACCAAAATGATATATACATTATTTTAGGAGATTATTGAACAATACAGAAAAAGTAAGAACAAGGGTTTTTGTCTGTTGTTATGGCTATAGAAGACAGTTTAATAATAACAATCCAGCACACATGCCTTCTCACTATTGTCTTGTCATTTTCTAACCTCAGAAAATTGCTCCAAATTACCTTTCAGCGTTTGCAGTTCTCCAGCTTGAAAGGAGAGGCCCTTATGTTAAGATACTGTCCTTAATCCACTCCTTGATGTCATAACTGGGCATGCACTGCAATACAACGCTACTGTATTGCTGGTAGGTCAGTGTAGGTGCAATATGCATGTGCCTGCATGTGCCAGCAGCTGCACCAGGTTGTGATTTAAATTTGTCATGAATGGGCCTAATGTTATTTTAAATGTTGTCACCTACAGTATATATTACTTTAAAAGATTATTGTTAAACCGCATTCCTAAGTAAACAAAGGTGTCTGATTTTTTTTTTAAAATTTAATTCTGTTAGTCTGCGGAGGGCTGGCGCCCTGCCCAGGGTTTGTTCCTGCCTTGCGCCATGTGTTGGCTGGGATTGGCTCCAGCAGACCCCTGTGACCCTATGTTAGGATATATCGGGTTGGATAATGGATGGATGGGTGGACTCTGTTAGTTTTGATTTTTTTGTTTACATTTAAATTCACATATAGAGGGTGAAAATAAACTGCTTACTTTTGATAATATTTACATCAGTCTGCAGGGCTTAGTCTTGAATATACTGATGATCTCGTCATAGACCAAACAGTGTTAAATCCTTTTCAAATGACTGGAGACTCAGAGAATTCAAGAGTGCCGTCAGCATTGTATTCTGACTATCAGTCTTAATTTTATTAACATGAACACTTGAAAATAGCCTTTCAGCTGTTAATGTTGTGTGTGGTACAGTAAGCAAATTTTTTTATTAAGAGGTGAAGAATTGCAAAAATGTCATCACTGAAAACATCAAAAGTCTCTATTAGAGAATGACACCGGCCATCTCTTATCGTCTTTCACCCTAAAGTCTGCAAGAAAATAGACAATTTTGCCACAGAGAGGCTAAGACCATAGAAATTGCTCAGGAGAAGGCAACATTCTGCTGTCATTTTCAGTATTTGTTTTCAGTGGTCCAGCAGGTTTCATGAGGCCATATGAATCTTCTTGAAACCTGCTGTTGAGTTTGTTTATTTGGAAATCGAGAATATGATGCCAAAGAGTGTGCAAGTCATCATCGCAACACACTCTTATGGATTTACCAAATGAAGTGGCTACTACTGAATTGTCAAACCAACTTGGGAGTTTTTGTTTTTTTGACAATAAATCATCCCGTTTTCCATTAGTTCATTTGTTACTGTTAGTATTTTGTGACTTAATGGTTGTGCAAATCAGTTAAATTGTTTTATAATCACTTGATTAAGTCAATGCAGTCAGTTACTGGTAATATTGTCCTTTCCAGACCTTTCATGGCAAAGTCAGACAACTCAAAGAGTTTTGTAAATGAAACAAGGATAAATGTAAACATTTTTTTTTGGATCTGTAGAAGCAAGGTTTGTACCTTGATTTCATTCTGACCTCCATTTTCTGCAAACTCTGTCAGGGTTCCAAAAATTACACTAAACAGATGAAGTATCTTGTTCATAGCACCTGATGTACAGCTCCAACGTGTATTAACTCCCCTTTCCAGTTCAAGGGCTTTGTGGTTAGGATAAACCTCTTCCTGTATCACAAGATAACAAGTGCACATATCTATCTGAGTCATAAATGAATGCAGGACATTTGTGGTTTCAAAAAAATATTTGACATGTCCAGACATTTTTGAGACAGCGGACAACACTAAATGCAAGCAGTGTGTATAGCAGTGGACATGTGTTGCTCAAAGAAGTTTGCACAGATCAGTCCCAGGTCCAGCTAATAAGGTTTCAATATCTGAGTGATTTTAATAGCTATTCCTTCTGCTGTCAAGTCACTGGTTTCCACAAAGCCCACAGCCCATTCTTTAATAGATCCCCTGTATAAATACCCCAGACGTGAAGCTACAAGTTCCACATTGGACTGATCCTTGCATTTATCAACTATGTGATACGCATGCTTTGTGTCATGCAGTTCCTTCTTTATTTTACAAATAAGAAGATTAGCTGCAGCTTCAATTAGGTGATTCTGTATGTCATAACTGCTCATGGGTACATTCTTTGGTAGACTGAAGTCGACATCTGATTTGTTGGTCATATTTACTTAGAAGCAGGAAAAGGTAATTAAAGTTCCCCATAATTTGCACCTCCTCATTTTCTCTGTGGCAACGACATTTAGCACAAAACATAACTATGTCTATTACAACTTTGATGTGCTTTTTATTGTTTTTAATTGGTCCAGAGTTCATTGTTTCACATTGTAACTGATTAAGAACAGACAGTTTCAATATTTCTTATTTAGAAACTGTGAGTTCTACTTGATTCATATTTTGAACATGCCTGGTGCGTGTTTTCCGAGTCCTTGATTCCTAAAATAAATCTGTTCTCAGGTTATCCCCAAAATGCCTGCACATTTTGCAAATAAATCACATCTTTTGAAATACTGTAGTCTAGCCACACAATGTAGCATTTGTACTAATGGGTCACAAATCTATGTGTCTTACTGGTTATAACAAAAGTTAGAAACTTTAGTACAGGTTGAGTTGGTGGCCTTGTCAATTTCAGACAAATCTGAGACTTAGGCCAATCATTTGATATTTTGTGGCGGAGTGTTTGTGGATGTTCCAGGACACTAAGTAGTAGTACTGCATCACTAAAATTAGCAGTGGTGGTGATTTCAGTTGCCATTGGGACAGCACTGAAATTTTGATTGCCAATTATAGATTCTGGAATATTATTCAGTTCTGTTCATTTCCTTTAGATGATGAAACCTAAGAGGGTTGTCAAGGCATCGTTTAAACTTATTTACTAGTCTTGTTCACATTTTTCTCCAAAAGGACAAGCACAGGTAATGATTACATTTAACTAGTTACTAGTTCACTGCCTTCAGTTAACTAACATCAGATGTGCTAATTGATCGTGAATGGTAAATTCAAAGTCAAAGTCAATCTTATTTTTTAAATTTGGTAGGCAGATATACACAGTAAAATTGCTATCAATATATATGAATTCTATATTCTTTTTAAGAATTACTTTATTATATTATTATCTATAAGAAATAATGACCATTTCTTTGCATGTTTATGATGTTTTAATCACTGGATATACAGTATACTGTATATGAAAATTCATGAATGTAGGCTCATTTTTGTAAATGTATCATAAAGTGATGTTTGGGCAAAAATAAAAAAGCTATGCTAAGAAACGGAAACTTGAAGAGCTTATGATGATCAGATATTAGATGTTTTATTTAGAGAGTAATGCCCTCCATTAAAACTGGGGAAAATACAATGTCAACTATTTGCAGCAGAAGCAACAGTAACTGGCAGTGTTGGTCATCCATATTGATCAACTCACCAAATATTAATGGAATATTTCACAGAAGATACCAGAACTGAATAGCATTAAGGCCAAGATCATTGTTTCCATCCTCCAGTTTGATACTTGATGGACAATTCCTCCCCTCTGTGCAGTCATAGTTAAATGTGTCGATTCTGCTATGTAGTTCTCTTGCAGTTACAAAGTTAACGTGTAAATACTGCAACAAAGGTTTTACCTGATATTGTGCAACTCCTTCTAAAATATCAGGCATTATAACCACTGAAAAATTTTTAAAGTATTAATTACAGAACTGCGGAGTATTCAGCAAGCACTAGTGCTTAACACCAAACACATGAGGTAATACAGGATTTGATTGTACAGTTTTACAATGGTGAAAATGCATGCTTTTGGTGCATAAAGTTACATACTGGTCATCTGCCGGGGTTTGTTTCCTGCCTTGCGCCCTGTATTAGCTGGGATTGGCTCCAGCAGACCCCCATGACCCTGTAGTTAGGATATAGTGGGTTGGATAATGGATGGATGGATATCCCCTACTTTGTGAGTACCCTTCTTTGACCCCAAAGGTTTAGCTGTCTCAAAATCATCATACAGATGGATTTTTAATGCACTTTCATCTGTGGAAAAAAAGGGACGTGTTTTAACATACAAGCCATCATCTAAATCAAAGTACACACCATTCTTGGAAGGATGAGCTGCCTTCAGCATATCACTGATGTTTGGACTTTTAAAAACCAAGTTTAATGTCTGCAAAATTGGGACATTAACTTTTCGGTCACCAATATTTGGTCATAAGTCCATGTTGTCTTGTTTCTTCTACTTTCAAACCTAACACCAAGTAGTTTATCTACAGGGTTTACAGTTCCTCACTTCTCAAAAAATATTCATTTCACTTAGAGAAATTAAGAGATGAAAATGGATTTTCAAAATATTGAAAAGGCAGTTCAATCTTGCTCTTTAATTTGATCCTGAATCTCTTTAACCACATCTTCAATTGAATTTACAAATACACTCACAGTGGATTGACCTACACCTGTAGCCTGAAGTTGTGCTATACCAGTTGCACACAAATCTAAAACATGCTTGTTGGATATTTGTAAAGTACTGTGTGAACATTATGCCACATCAACAATACTTGGTTGTCCATCAACCTCCTAAAATGTACAGTCACTATTACTTAGATAACTATCAGGAACATTAACATGTGTTTCAGTGTTTTAAAGAACATTTCCTTCATGAACTCTATTTAGATGTTTCCTAAAACCCGAAACATACAAAACACAAGACAACAACCCGACTGACCACATCTAACATGTAACATTTTACTTGGCCACAAACCATGAATTTACTTTAAGTGCCTAACTTGAAAATTAGAACTCCTAAGATGAACAGAACAAACAAAACTATACATTTTTGCTTTCAGTGGAAGAATCTGGCTCTAAGTTCAGCAACATATGGGCTCTCCTTAACTTTTCCTATTTTTGGTCATTTGGTTGGTTGGTATGTGGTACACTGTGTAAATCACCAAGTGAAAATTGTCTTTTCACATGACCTTTGGTGGTCAAAGTGAAGTGACAGCCATTGTACAGCATCGTTGAAGCAGTTTTCAGGTTAAGGGATTTGCTCAAGGGCCCAACAGAATAGGATCCCTTCTGGTATAAATGAAATTTGAACTGGCAACCTTCCAGATACCAGCACAGATCCTTATCCTCAAAGCCACAACAACGCCTATCTTGTGTATTTTCTACACAGTTGTTTGCTTGAAGATGTACATAGTATACAGATACTTGGTGCAAGAGGTACCAAATATGAAGTGTGTCTTGAAAAGTTCATCAAAAGCATCAAGGGCACTCATTGAATTGCAGGGGATGCCTTGCTTATCGAACATGAAGCAGTGCTGATGAATGCTGTTCTTCTTTTACATGATGGTAAGAAGGTAAGGTTGTTTGCTCTGCTTAATAGCAACAAGTTAATATTTATGTTTCATTAGTTTCTTCATTCACTATAAATTCTGCTGCTTGGATGAGCTTCTGAAGCTCTGTGGAAGAATAAAAAGAGTCTTGCTTTAAATAAATAAATCAGGACCATTATTTTAAGTCCCAGCTGTATTTCCTCGGTTTTACTGCAAAGTTTACAGAGTTCATCAATTAATAGTTTAGCAAGACTTTTTTACTGTACTATGTGCCTTTATACTTAATGCCTGTTAAAATCATGTAAGATAAGTGATGAATATATTAAATATTAAACTAAAAAATAAAATTTATGACTTGTCTTATTAACCTATCAATCCTTTCATATCCAAATTGCATGGAATTTCAGTCTTCACTCCTCTGTACCTCGTAGGGTTCAGAACTATTTTTTGGTTATTTGCATTGCTCATCAGTTAGTGCATGCTTGGAAGTGGACAAAGCCACTCTTTCTGCTGTTGGCCCACCACTAGTAATGCACAAAGGCTGACAACTCTTAGAATCACTGTTTCTTTAGATGTTTTTGATTTTCCAGATCAAGTAACCTTGACCACTTTCAGGATCAAAGTAATGTTCGTTTGAAAAATAAAAAAGGTACAATCACTTCAACAAGGAAAAAGTCAGCAGCTATTACCAACAATTACTATATTTCTGTTATTGTTACATCATCTTGTTTGCTTGGTCAATCTCAGCCAGGTAATTATTACCAAAAAAAATTACATTTCATGAAGGAGATGTCCTATCAAGAATTCAGTATCATTACTTTGAGTAGTTTTTTATGCTGCATATTTTTAAACTTTCATTTAGGGCAATTTTGTATGATCATCTGATTATGCTTTAACATTCTACATTGGAATCTCACTTCAATCCACTTTTTGTGCCAAACTTATGTTTTCAATTAAGAACAATGATGGGAGTACAGTAATAATGCTCAAGAAAGAATATTTTGCATACAATCAACTGTTAAATTTGCTCATGCTTTTCTGTCATCTATGCAGTAAGTATGCTGGTTATCTTTTGCCTGTTAGTGTCAATAAGATCTTTCTTTTTGGCATACTAGTTTATTACAACATCCCCACCAAGTTTCTTCAGAAGTATTCATCTGACCAGCAGCAACAATAATGTAGAGCACAAGCAGTTAACAGAGTATGTTGGTCAATGTAGATGTTATTATATAAATGTTGCTCTTGATTTTTAGATTGATGAAAAAATAATGGTTTAATATAAAAAAGATTAATGACTCCAAAAACGTATGCTTTTTACATCATCTTCATTTGGTTCTTTTCCTAAGGGTTCTCATTCACTCAGAATGACTGTATCCCCAAAGAGGATTCTGTCATATTAGTCATTTGTCAAATTATGTTTTATTGTGCACAATCTAAAATTATTAAAGTATAAGAAATACTAACACTCCAATTGAAGTTGTAATAATAATAATAATAATAATACATTTTATTTGTATTGCACTTTATATTTTAGCAATCTCAAAGTGCTACAGAGTCAAAAATAAGAGTCTATAAAAATACTTTAACAAAGAGTCTTTCTAAAGAGATGATTTTTTTAGGTTTCGTTTAAAAACATCAGTCGACTGTGGGGCTCTCATGTAATCAGGAAGGGCATTCCAAAGCTTCGCCGCCACAGATGAAAAAGCCCTATCACCCATGCTGCTGAGCTTAGTTCTGGGGACTTGGAGGGTGTTTATGTGTACAGAGCGGAAGGTACGTGAGGAAGTATAAGGAGTGAGAAGTTCCTGTAGGTAAAGAGGGGCATGTTCCATAAATGCACTGATGGGTGAGAAGGGAGACCTTGTACTCTATGGACACTATCGCTGGACAGGGAGCCAATGAAGAGTTTTCAGGATGGGGGTGATGTGATCGTGCTTTCGCACCCTCATCAGGATCCTGGCATCGCTGTTCTGAATATACTGAAGTCTCTGGATACTCTTACCGGGAATCCCGATGAGGAGCGCATTACAGTAATCCAGCCTGGAAGAGACAAAGGCATGGACGAGCTTCTCTCCATCTACCAGGGTGAGTGTTGGGCGTAGTTTGGCAATGTTTTTGAGGTGGTAAAAAGATGACTTACAGAGGTGTTTGATGTGAGTGTCAAAGGTGAGTTGTGAGTCTATTTTAACACCCAAATTGGCAACAGATGTGGAAAGAGGGATATTTTGACCAGAGAAAGTGATACTGGTGATAGTAGAAGAACGGAGATGGTGCAGTGTACCAACTAAGATGGCTTCTGTTTTTGATCTGTTCAGCTGAAGGAAGTTGAGTCTCATCCAAGCCTCTATCTCCTCCAGACAGGTGGTCAGTGTAGATATTGGTGGAGGAGCAATAGAGGAGGTTGGGGTAGACCTGAGGTAAAGCTGAGTGTCATCGGCATAGCAATGGAAAGATAAACCATGTCTGCTAATGACAACTCCAAGGGGGAGCATGTAGATGGTGAAAAGGATGGGGCCTAGTACAGAGCCCTGTGGGACACCACAGGTAATGCTGTGGGTGTGAGATTTTGCGCTGCCCAAGGCAACATCCTCAGTTCTGCCAGTCAGGTATGATGTGAACCAGTTGTAAACATTTCCTGAGAGTATAGTGTAGTTCAGGCGGTGAAGGAGGATGTTATGGCCTATTGTGTCAAAAGCAGCTGTCAGATCAAGGAGAATGAGTAGACAAGGAGAACCAGTATCTGCTGTCATCAGAAGGTCATTGGTAACCCTGACCAAGGCTGTTTCGGTACTATGGCCAGGGCGGAAACCAGACTGCAACTTTTCAAACTAGTTATTCAGTTTGAGATGATCATGAAGTTGTGCTGCAACTGTTTTTTCCAAGACTTTGGAGAGAAATGGAAGATTGGAGATGGGCCTATAGTTAGAGAGAACTTCAGGATCCAAGGTGGGTTTTTTCAGTTCTAATGACAGCAGTTTTTAGTGCAGACGGAATATGGCCAACCAGAAAGGAATGATTTATAATCCTGGTGATAAGTGGAGAGACAGCAGAAATGTTGGCCCTCAACAAGGCTGAGGGAAAAGGGTCCAGGGAACTGGTAGACGGTTTCATTTTCCTGATGACGTCCTCCACCTCTTCCCGTGTGACAACAGAAAAGGAGCAAAGGGGCTGGACAGTCTCAGACAGTGGGTCGACAGTTGGGGAGGGCAGGATATCCGTAGTGGAGAGGTGCAAATGGATGCTATCAACCTTTTGTTTGAAATAATCGATATGCATGTTGCACCTCTCATTGGTTAGCCTCGGAGTGAGCAGGTGAAGGAGGTTTGAGAAGGTGATTTATAATTGAAAAAAGTTTTTTGGGATTCGTGGAGTTGTTTCTAACGATGGTGGAATAGAACCTGGACCATGCAACCTTCAAAGCTTCTGCATACGCCCTCTTGTGTTCCCTGTAAGCCTGTTTATGGACACTCAGCCCAGAGGCCTTGAGCCGCCGCTCAAGGACAGGCCAGCCGCCTTCATTTTTCGTAGCTCGCAGGTTTACCAAGGTGCTGAGCACGAGAATGAGACGGACCTGGATGTTAAGAGGGCGTGGAAGTCCAGGAGACTGCTCAGGGACTGATTGTAAAAATCCACAAGGTCAACAACAGAGAGGGAGCTGGTAAGGTCAGAAGAAAGAAGTTTAAGGTCCAAGGCCAAGGCATCCACATTGATGTTCTTCAGATTTCTGAAATGAATCTGTCATTTTGGTTTGATACGGGGGAAGAGAAAAGGCAGCTCCATTGACACTACTTTGTGGCCTGAGATACCAAGATCATATACCTGTAGATTACTGATTGGGGCAGAATTTGAAATGACCAAGTCAAGTATGTGACCACTGGAATGTGTGGGGACATCAACGTGTTTTTGTAGGTTGAGAGAATCTAACAGCTCAAGGAAGTCAGCAGTGAGATAACCTTTGGGATTGTCAACATGAATATTTATATCTCCTAGGATTATAATGTTAGCAGAGGTAGCACAGAGTGTTGTGAGAAGATCAGTCATTTCTGGGATGAAGGCAGAGTTGGGTTTTGGAGGCCGATAAATAAGGAGAACAGTCATGGGAAAAGGGGGCTTACATTTAAATGCAAGGCACTCGCAGGAAGATGTTGCAGGTATTGAAATAGTGGACACCCCCAGGTCCTGATGGTGGATGATAGCTAAGCCATCGCCACACCCAGTGCTGCGAGCTTCCTCCAAGTAACTGTAGCCAGGTGGACAGGCTTCATTTAAGGCAGAGTAAACCACTGACTTGTGCCAGGTTTCTGTCAGACACATGAAGTCAAGTCCTTTCTCCCTGATGTATTCTTCAATCAATATGGATTTATTTCTAATGGATTGAGAATTGAACAGTTCAAATTTGACCAATGACTGTGGAGTAACTCTCTGTACAGGTCGCAAAACATTAAAATCCACTTCACACAACTTAGAAACCACTCCACAAAATAAATCCAGCCGGGGTGTGAGGATCTTGCGGTGTTTCTCTCAATGGCTCGGGTGTTTCTCATGCTGGAGTGCAGAGATCACACGATACTTCCAGTGTTGATAATAGTTGAAGCAACAGTGCTCTGATGATGTGTCAGATGTATGACAGGTGACCAGAAAGATGGAATGTCGGTAATAGAGCACTTTGGCTGGTTATGGAAGATGAACTTTCAACCGGAGCCACTATGAATGTAATGAGGACGGCAAAGGAGTCCAAGTTCTTTAATAATGGGGATGTTAATTTCAGGAGTAGTTGCGGAATTAAGTCAGCAGAGTTGTGAGCTGGAATAGCTAAATTCCATTCTGACCGGAGAAAGGAGGGAGAAATGCTATCCAGACAGCGCCGTAAACTCCAAAGCAGACAGTAAAACAGTATATCCTGGCAACAGGTAAGTAGACAGCAAAAACTTGATAAAACTTTAAAAAATCCGTAAAATCCATAGCAGACGGTAAAACAGTATATCCGGGCAACAGGTGAATAGCCAAGTGAGTAAACAGCTAAAACTTGATAAAATTTAATAAATCCGTAAAATCCACGGCAGACGGTAAACAGTACAAGAAAGTTTTCAGAAAAAGTACGAAACTAGTAATATTAGTAATATATAACTAATATTAGTAATATTAAACTCAGAGGGAGAAGCGGCGAACATTCAACGCCAGCGTCCTCTCCAACCTCAGGGCAAGTTGTGGCAGACGACCATGGACCTTGCCCCATTGGGACTCCTGGAACAGGGAAGGACCGGGAGAGGGGCAATATATTTCCCTGGACAAAAGAGGGCAGCCCCCTGGATTCCATCAGGACCACGGATATGGAAGCTGGGAAAATCAGCCCTGTGGCGGTCCATGGCCGCCACCAGGGGGCGCCTGGATGGTTATGAGCCAAAGTCAACAGCACTTCCACCACACCAGGAAGTGCTGCTGGAACAGGAACAATGTATGCCCAGAGTGCTTCCGGTTGCAAGGGCAGCACTTCCGCCAAACTAGTAAGTGCTGCCAGAAGACCATCACAGAGCACCTGCAGCCCATCTGAGGTGGGATAAAAGGGACCGTCTCACTCCATTCGGGGAGCCGGAGTCAGGTGGCAGTAGACAGAGCTTGCAAGAGAGGAGTGGAGACAGCTGAAGGAAGGAGGAAGAAAGGAGTGTGTATTGTGGTGATTTGTGCACTGTGTGTGTTGTTGGAAAAATAAACGATGCATGCTTTGGACATTTGGAGTCCACGTCTTCTGTGTCGAGGCTGATCTTTCACAAAGTATAGGGTGGTCCAGATCTAATTATGCAACTTTTAATGCAATGCAGGAAAACAATGCAAGACAAAAGAATTGTTTGAAATGTCTTGTAATAATCGAAAATGGACTTACATTGAATTAATTCACTGATTTTCCATGTAATGTTTCACTTGTCCTCCATCCAGTTGTGAATTCTCTATGTAATAAACTTAATAAGTTATAGCGTAATGAAAATTGCATAATTAGATCTGGACCACCCTGTATAAAAATGCCCAGATTTGGCTTCTTCACCACCTCCTCAAACACATCCTCATCAACATCCGCACCAGGTTCATCATAAACCTTTGCAATTGTTTGGCTGGTTAATGGCCAAACTTTATATTTAAATACTATACTGGCACAGAATAAAATAAAATTTCAAACTTGAAAGTGATTAACTATAGTATGTTTACATAAGTTGTATACATTAACTTATAACAGAAATGGATTCCTTCAGTGCTTTTGGGAGATTAAACACTGGAACCACTTTTCTGTTTTTGATGACATGAGAAGACCTACAGTAACTGCCACTACAGATTTATCCAACTCCAGATATCTACTAAACATTACCAATTGATGTAATCCAAATTTACTCATGCTCAGAAATGTGAAAAAGTATATATTATACAGGGACTCTATTACTAACAATCCCTAAGCCAAGACCAAATTATTCCAATATTTTAAAACAAGAATTACTTTCCTTCAGGAAATAATTTAAGGACAGGTCTGTAATACATAAAGACTTCTTGTGTCTTTGAAACTGTACTTTGATGAGCATTCTTATAAAAAAATATAAATTAAAACTAAAAATTTAATTTGTAAAAAAACTAGCCAGCTCTAAAAGTAATAGGGCTTGTTCAAGAACAAGAACAGACAAATACTGGAAAGAAATTGACAAAAAAAACGCACACACACAGACAAGCATACACACACAAATATACTATAAATGCTTTATTTTTGTAAATATTACTTTGTCTCTGACATGTTAAATAAATGAAAAAATGTGTAACCAATTCTATTTAAACACCAATCTATTTTTTTATTAATATCTTGTTCTTTTTTTAAAGTTACACCCGATGTGTTAATTGCCTGATGCAGTCATGTGCAACATCAATTAACAAATGTGGGTCATGGAGAAAAGCAGAAGCAGGCAGGCGGTGAGGTGTAGTGATTAAGGCTCTAGACTCCAAAACCTGATGCTGTGGGTTTAAATCCTGCAACTGACACTGTGTGACCCTGAGCAAGTCCCTTCACGTGTATGTGCTCCATTTAGATACAGTACATGAAAGAAAAGTATCCAATTATATCTCTCACATTGGAGAGTTGCATTGGATAATGGTGCATAACAAAAAAAATCAAGTTTAAATATTAAATATGTATTGGTGCAGACTTAATTGAAAGTGCCAGACACCATTTAACAGTGAAATGTACTCAATTTTTAGGTAATATGGGACAGCATCATCAACTCTTCCCTTCAAGTTTATCATGAAAAAAGATAAACAAGTGCTTTGAAATGCTTATTCATTGATGACAGGTTGCATTTTATTGCTGGCTAAAAGGAAACATGTAAAGTCCATGTGTTTGCCATGTAAATATATAAAAAAGTCAGAAATTTTAATTATAATTATATGTTTCTGTTTAAATTATTTTTTGAAAGACTGATATTTTTTGGCTCAATACAAACTGACTGCATTAAACTTAACAGCGCATTCAAGTAGCCACATGAGTACAAACCCCTTTCAATTGACATTATGGGCTTTGCTTTATCCAGGGAAAAACAAAAAAAAATAATGATTACGCTGCACTATTCCCTACAACTAAAATCAAAGTTACATCACTTATTTCACATGCATTTTATATTTTACTTAATACAGTTTTTCCATTTCATCTATGTAAAGGATAATCATAACACCAATGGATGAATGAACGTGAAAAAAAAACCAAAAATGGATGCATTTTTACTTATTTTATAGTATACTACTAGGAGGTAAGTCTGTCACTGTTTGAGAAGTTGAGCGTTAAGATAAATTGACATAATTTTACAAGTAGATATAAATTATGTGAACTTTAAAAAAAATTCACATAACTTTTCTATGTAAAAGCACAATACTATAAGCTAACTATCATTTGCCCTCTGATGTAAAATGGTGGCTAAAGCAATGCATACTGTAAGAAATTACAAACTCAATATTAGATGCTGATGATAGTTTTGCATTGTTATGTATTCTAAAATACAAGGCAATGTTATTTGTATCAGATTCATTTGCTTTATTAATATTAAAATAGTTAATTGTTTTGTAATTATTTGTACATTGTATATAAAAAAGTTACAAATACTAGCGTTATCTGAGGGTTTCAGAAAACAATGTTCATCTTGAAATCTGCAAATGACCTGAATTTTACAATAAAATAAATCTACTGTTTTTATTATTACTATACTACTGTGCCAGGTTTTATAAAGGATAACAAATTATAATTATCATTTTTCTCCTTAAAAATTGCACAAGCTATACCTGTTGAAATACAATCTCTACTAGCCACTAGAAATCATAAAAACTGATTTTAGTAATATAACCACTGATTTGCTGATGTCATCACACACCCAGACACCCAAGCACTGTGTTTTGAATAGGTTATGAACTCAGGAGAAGTCACTGGAAAGAGTGAACATCATCTAAAAGCTACCTTATGTCTGCAACTCCTGGAAATGTAAGATACACTATGAAAGTAAAAATGTACTGTTTTTATGCTAACCAGGTTTTCAGTTTCAAACCGGAGCACAGCATGTTAATCAAGTGACCAAATATGGATCAACAAATATGTTAGATGGACATTAAATCAAAAAGCTGGCATCATTTACATTATTAGATTAATATTAAATCGAAGACTGGGGTTTGGGATCAGTAGAACCAGTAGGGGTTATATATGGCCCAATGTACCTTTATTAAATTATCAACCTTTTAAAAACAGGACATTCTGTTACATTTTCAATTATTAAACACAATCCCTGAAAACAAGACTGACCCAAAAAAATGGGATGTCTGGACACCCTTGCTGTATTAAATATTCAGCATTGAAATGGGCAATATTGGATTTCTGTCAAATAAGATGGATAAACTGAATAAGAAATGGAGAGCATTCAAATCGATTGACAAAGAGGCTCTGAAGGACATACAGTGTGTGCTTAACAAAAAGCTGAGTGAAGGAAAGGAAGCTTGCAAAGCTAACATAAAAAACAAAAACTCATAATAACATGAAGGATGTCTAGAATGGACTGGGTATAATTACCGGACTCAAGCAATTAGGGAGCAGGTGCTAGAAGGGGATGTGGACAAAGCTAACGCACCAATCCAATTTTTTAACAGATTTTCCAAGCAGCTGCCACCTCCTACCAACAACCAGTCTCTCCACACCATCTCTACTACATCAAAATCTCTTACCATGTCAAATGGAATGGCCAGTGACAAGTCCACCTCTGATATCAGTGTGGACTGGCCATAACTGAAGACCGAGTAAGGAGACAACTGAGGAAGCTGCACACAGGAAGGCTGCGGGACCAAATGAAGTCAGTCCTTGAGTTTTTAAGGCCTGTGCTGTCAAACTTTGTAGTGTCCCCTGTCACTTGTTCAGTCTGTCCCTAAGGCTTCAGAAAGTGCCACTGCTGTGGAAAACATACTGCATTTTCCTGTTCCAAAGAATGAATGTAATGAATACAGACCAGGTGCTTCTTCACCTAATGACTACAGACCAGTGGCACTTATGTCTCACATCATGAAGACCTATTACAGACTGGTCCTGGACTACAGTATATGAGTTCAATTGTGGTAGACCACCTGGACCTGGACACACTGCAATTTGCCTATCGGACAAAGAGTGGAATGGAGGATGGAATTATCTATCTGTTCCACAAGGTGTATTCTTGCCTGGACAAAGCTGGCAGCACTGTGAGGATTATGTTTTTTGATTTCTCCAGCACATTCAATACCAAAATCAGAGATATGCAGGTGGATGAGTTGAAGGCGTCCTCGATAATGGACTATCTATCGGGCAGACTGCAGTTTGTGATACTGAAGGACTGTGTTTCTGATACGGATGTGAGCAACACTGGAACACCACAAAGAACAGTCCTGTCTCCTTTTCTCTTTAGTCTGTACACCTCATATTATAAATATAACACCAGGTCATGTCACTAGCAGAGATTATCAGATGATTCGGCACTTTATGAGGTATATTGATAAAGGGGATGAGACAGAGTGTGGGAGTCAGGTGAAAAATCAACAAGACCAATCACATCTTCTATAACTCTGTGATGGCCAGTGTGATTTTGCATGCTGTACTGTGCTGGGCTGGTAACATCACTTCAGGAGAGGCCCACTGAATCATCAGGCTAATTAAGGCTAGTTATAGGACACACATAGGAAACCATGGGGTTAGTAGCAAAGGAGAAAATTAAAACAAATCTGAGTGCAATTATGAACTATGCTGCACATCCTCGCTCTGACACACTAACATTGAGTACATTCACCCAACGAATTATTCACCAGAACTGTGTCAAGAAACGCTATTGTTGTTCTTTCATGACAACAGCAATACATTGGTATAATGCCTCACTTTGACTATGATAGCCAAGTCAGAACTTTATTTTCTTTTAAATGTTCTTGCTTTATACTCATTCCAGTGTGTGTTCAGACCAATGACTGTGTGTATATTTATTTATTTAAAGAGTTTCTATAAAAAAAAAAAAAAGTCTTCCTGTTTATATTATGTTATATCTATCAATCTATCTTCTCTCATAGTGGGGCACAGGGCATACATGTACTGTGGCATTTTGAGTATTACAGAAAGCTGGCTGAAACCTGATATTCCTGACACCTCTTTAATGCTCGACGGATGTCATCTGATTCAAGCAGACAGAGACACAGTGTGTGAGTCTGATCTTCTATGTGAATGAGGAATGGTGTAAAATGGAGCATATTACAACTAAAGCAAAGTATTCCAGAAGTTGATTTTCTGGCTGTTGGAATCAATTGCACATTATTTGCCTAGGGAGATATGTTACATCATACTTATTAATATTTATATTCTTTCTTCTGCAAATGGGGACTCAGCAATAGAAATGTTTCAATTTAATCAACACTCTAATGATGAAAGCAATAGAAATGTTTCAATTTAATCAACACTCTAATGATGAATCATTCTGATCCTGCAGTTATAATATGTGGTGACCTCAACAATGTGAATTTGTAACAATGGCAAGCAACCATCCAAAATATCGCAAAATAAATGTGAGTCCTCAAAAAAGGCTCATAAAGGCAGGGCCAACCTAACCAGACTGCCAAAGTAAACATCCTAAATTACGCTTCTTCAACACTGCTAACTGCAGGCTTCAAGCCTAGCAGAACCTGAACAAGGTCAGCTGGCAAAATAACAAAAAATGTGCCAAAGTATAGCAAAGCCGCACAAGACGAAGGATGACAGTAAACAATTGGCTTGTGTACAAAAGAGCATCCAAATACTCTTTATAAATTGTGACAGTGGATGGCTCTATACCAGCACTTAACCCAGCACAGACAGACATAACAGGCACACTTACACAAATTCACACTTTTATTTTCAGTTCTCTTCTTTACAGTCCTTTGCACTTCACACACCGCGCACAAATCACCACAAATAACTCACAGTCCTTTCTCTTCTTTTTTCTATTGCCACCTCTACTCCACTCCTCGCAAGCTCCAGCCTCTTCCACCCGACTCCGGCTCCCCGAATGGAGTGAGGTGGCCCCTTTTATAATGCACCCGGATGTGCTCCAGATGCTCCCTGATGACCTTCCTGCAGCATTTCCTGGTGTAGCAGAAGTGCTTCATGGGCACCTGGAAGCACTACGGGTGTACCTTCTTCCTGGTCCGGCAGCACTTCCTGTGGTGAAAGTGCTGCATACCATGGCTTCTGATCTATCCAGGCGCCCCCTGGTGGTGGCCACTGGTCCCCACAAGGTTGAGCTTCCAAGCACTGTTCCCGTGGCCCCAACACCCACCAGGGTGGCTGCCTATTTGTGTTCCAGGGGAGGTACTGTTCCTCTCCTGGTCCTTCCATCTTCCAGGTGTCCCAACAGGGCATGAGCCCCAGCCATCTGCCACAGAATGAAGAATGTGTTAGAAAAAATAGTAAATTATGAGAAAAATGCTCATAAGAGCAAAAATTGGCAAACAGGAATTGCCAAAATGGCAATCCTAAACAAACAATTAAAAATTCACAGTCTAGAAGAGAAAATTAGTGAAAGAAGTAAAATAAATCCAAAGAAAATAGCAATAATCACAGCTCCTTCACAAACATTGTTCTCTCACTCTTGAGCCCATTCTGGTCTATTTAAATAGCCAGTGGGAGAGCTCAGGAGTGGTGACATCACGGTGGTCCCTTCTCCTGTGGCTTCAGCAACAAAACATAAGGAGTAGCAGGGCATGTAAATTAATGGTACATAATTGCAAGCTTCAAAGAAAATACATAAAAATATTAAAATTTAAAATTAAAAAATGACAAAAATAACAACAAAAACATAAACATATGCTAATACATAACACTGTATGTTTCACTTAAGCAAACAACAAGCCAGGTCTACTATATTCAAATGTTAAAGATGACTTTAAATTAATACCTGTGACACCTTTGAGCAGATATGATTACAATCTGATCCATGGTACTCCCTCCTACACACCTCCTATTAGACAGCAACCTGTTGCTGTTTGGATAGTGAGGAAAGTGGAATATGGAGACATAAATGGAAATGTTTGCTTTCAAAGGACATACTGGGAAATCCAATGCGATACGAAATCAATATAGAAGGACTCAGTAACTGCATCACAGACTATATTAACTTCCGTGTCTACTCTTTGGTATCTTCAAAAACAGTGTACAGCTTTCCAAGCAAAAAACCCTAGATAACTAAAGACAAAAAAGCCTCCTGAAAGAGAAAAATAGAATGTTAAAATCTATTAATAAAGAAAGCTTACAATGCTTACAGTACTGAAGAAAAAGCTAAGTGAGAGGAAAGAAGTTTACAGATCTAAAATAGAAAACAAACTCTCTTAGAATAACATGAAGGATGTTTGGAATGGGCTGGACATTATAACTAGACGTGAAAAATGCAGGGCTCAGGTGTTACAAAAGAATGTGGACACAGCTAATGAACTAAATCAATTTTTAATATGATTTTACTATTAATATATTTCTAATTATAATTATATAATAATAATATATTTTCACTCCTACCACAATCATCATATTCTTTCAATAACACTGCACAACAAAGTTTTAGCTTCTTGAACACTGTTGGGTGTTTCTTATAGGTTTTTGGGTGCTGATCACGAATATCACAGTCAAAATTTACCCATCACGTACCAATTCAGTTTTGTCATGATTTTTTCTTATATTTGTATCCAAACATTTTCGCTCCCATAAGTGACTTATCAACAACTGTTGGAAGCTGTTCTGTGGAAGTTGACATCCTGGGCATGCCTGGGCAGGTCTGAACGAGCTTGACGCTGTCTCAGCATGCTATAAAGGTGGCTTGCATACACCGATCCTGCTCATTGGGTTTATATAGATAGTCAGTGTGTATGTACAGTATCAGTATAGTAAAGTATAGTATCTGTAGCAATATAACAGTAAGTAAGCTTGATACTATAGACGTTTTGGTGTCGGGCGATATGTCTCATCAATGTCAAAAACAGCCGCAACATTCTGCTATATCTGTGGTGAATATACACTTGCGCCTCAGAGACGTTGGATGACTGCTCTTGTGAAGAAAGCTTATCATCTGTATTTCGGCTGCAAAATTGGTGATCAAGACAAGGAATGGGCACCTCACATTTGCTGTGCGACATGCGCTGTCAGTCTGAGAGCCTGGCTCATGAAAAAAGACAATGCCGTTTGTTGTTCCGACGATATGGCGAGAACAGAAAGACCATGTGATGGACTGTTACTTCTGTTTGACTAATGTGTCTGGTTATTCTCCCAAAAACAAGAAGTCAATTGAATATCCTAATCTGCCTTCAGCAATGAGACCTGTGCCACATGACGACAGTCTTCCAATTCTGAAACCACCAGGATACTGACAGTGACATTGACCTGGATTTTGAACCGTGCTCATCAGGCGATCCACAGCGAGACACAGTCCGAATTGAATGATTTGGTCAGAGATTTGGGTCTGTCAAAAGCAAAAGCCAAGCTGCTGGGTTCGAGACTGAAGGAATGGTGTTTGCTGTCATCAGGTATGAAAATTTCTGTGTTTCGAGGCTGATATCATGATATAACCAAATATTTTGCACAAATCGACAGTCTCTGTTTCTGTTGTGACATTGAAGGATTGTTTTTCGGCCTTGGGTTGTGATCACAACCTGGAAGAGTGGTGTCTCTTCATTGATTCATCAATGTTAAGCCTGAAAGCTGTTCTGCTACACAATGGCAACGTTAATCCTTCAGTACCTGTTGGCTATGCAGCACACATGAAAGAAACGTATGAGAATATGGAACTGTTGCTGAAGCACATCCAGTATAGCAGGTACAATTGGAATATCTGTGGAGATTTTAAAGTCCTTGCTCTGTTACTAAGACTGCAGCTTGGCTATACAAAGTACTGTTGTTTCATCTGTGAATGGGACAGCCGTGCCAAAGAGTCACACTTTTCTCAACAGAACTGGCAACTCTGTAAAAAGTTAGTTCCAGGACAGAAAAATGTGGCACATGAATCGATTGTTATTTTTGCCTCCTCTTCACATAAAACTGGGACTCATGAAGAATTTTGTGAAAGCACTGAACAAGGAAAGCGAAGGTTTTTGTTATTTAAGACAGATGTTTCCAAGAATAACTGATGCTAAGATGAAAGAGGGCATTTTTGTTGGCCCCCAGATCAGACATGTTATAAGTGAGAAGCGGTTTAAAGATCTATTAGTTGGGCCGGAAAATATTGCCTCAAAGACGTTATTGACAATTTTCTGGGCAATTACAGAGCCCCAAACTACATTCAGCTGGTAGGCAAACTTCTCAAAGCATACAAGACAATGAAGTGCAACATGTCACTCAAGATTCATTTCCTCCACTCACACTTGGACTTCTTCCCCGCAAATCTCAGTGCTGTCAGTGAAAGGTTTCACCAGGACATTTCTACGATGGAGAAAAGATACCAGGGCAACTGGAATCCATCAATGCTTGCTGACTACTGTTGGACACTGCAACATGATGCACCAGACATTGAATACAAAAGAAAATCAGTAGCAAAACACTTTTAATTCTGTTGAATTAAATAGCTTATGTGAAACATAAATGTGAATAAATATGTTATTATCAGTAAACATATAAATGTCTATTTCTCAGAGTTCCTATGTGATGCAGTAAAACCAAAACTTCCTGTATATTTATACATACCCAGTAGGTACCTGTCACAATCAGCAAACTTTTCAGGAAGCAAGACTTTTCAAAAAATTGTTGTGCAGTGTAATCAGTCCTCATAAATGATCCCTACTACATCAACAATTACTACCACTGCAACTAGTATTGCCAGTGATGAATCCACCTCTATTACAAATACCTCCTTCCAATGACCACCTCCTCCACACTCTCCGTACTGTATCAACAACTACTATCTCTTCAACTGGTATGGCCAGTGATTAGTCCACCTCTGACCCACAGTATGGGGCATCCATAACTGATGATCACGTGAAGAGACTTCTAATAAGGCTACACACAGGGACCAGATGGAGTAAGTCCTTAAGTTCTTAAAGCTTTTGCTGACCACCTTTATGGTATTCTCTGTTACTTGCTAAAGCTCCATAAAGTGCCTCTATTGAGGAAAAACATCCTGTATTGTTCTGGTTCCAAAGAAGGCGGGCATCTCATCACCTAATGACTATAGATCCACATAATGAAGACATTTTGCGAGGCTGGTCCTCTGCTATACAAGTCTTCTTGTGAAAGACTACCTCAACACACTTGTGTAGTTTGCCTAATGGACAAAGCATGGAGTGGAAGATGTAATTATCTATCTGCTACACAAGACTTATTCCTGTCTAGACAAAGCTAGCAGCACAGTGAGAACTATATTTTTTATAAGCACAAGGAACCAGGTAAGCTCTGGACTGATTTCAAAATTCTCCTTTTAACATATAAATAATCAAATGGCCAAGGCCCAGCGTACTAATCTAAACTAATTATTACTTACAAACCACATTAAAATCTCAAGATGCTGGCCTACTTATGATTCCAAGGAAATAACAGTGAAAAGTCAAGCCTTTAGTTACATGGCCTGAAGCTATGGAATGATCTAACTGCTTATATAAGAGATGCTCATTTAGTCTCAGGTTTTAAATATAAACTAATGACTCACTACTTTAATCTAGTATATGCTGATTAGACCTGATCATGTATGCATAATGCATCTCTGTTAGTCATTTGAAGGAAAATATAAGTAATATGATACTTATATAGTAACTAACCCTCCTCTACTCTGTTTCTCTTGTCAGTATCTTAAAGAGGAATTTGTTGACACTGCTCTACCGACAAGCTGTTGTCCTGGATATCAGATGCAAATATTCTTTTATCAGCTTGGATGACTCTACTATAGAATGCCCAGTAGGGGATGGACGCCTAGTTGCCTATGGTCTCCAGGACTACGACTTTGTCTAAGTTTGTCTTTGACTTGAAGCCCCAGAGATTTATTTTCTCCAAGAAGGCTGCTTTCTGGAGTTTTCGTTTCCCTCTCCTCCATTGTCAACTGGCCATAGTTTAACAATTAATTGAGGAACATATATTTTTGCTTCCATTTATGTTAATAATTTTTTAGTTTATTTTTTATGTATTTAAACAAATCTGCATTTTTGTGCACTAATTCAGTACTTATTAATTTGTACAATCAATACTTGCATTTGACCTGAAAACCTGTCACAGTGCTCTTTGTTTGTACTCAGTGAAGAGCACTATACAAAAAGTAAACTGAATTGAATTGATCTCTCTAGTGCCTTCTATATCATTCTTGTTAATTGGTGAGCTCAGCTATGGTGTCCTAGGTAATGAACTGTCTGACTGACAGACCTCAGTTTGTCAAGGTCTGTACTTCTGTTGTGGATTTGAGCAACTCTGGAATATTACAAGGAATGGTCTCATCTCATTTTCTCTTCACTCTATAGATCTTAGACTATAAATATAACATCAAGTAATGTATCTTGCAGAAATTCTCAGATTATTCTTTATTAATGATGTATATTGATAAGAAATAGATTGTATAAATGAGGTTTAGAATTTTTTTTCGTGGTGCACATAGAATTATCTGCAACTTAACATCAGCAAAACCAAGGAGGTGGTCATTAACTTTTGCCACACCAAAAAGCATGGCACAATGCTACAAGTACTTGGGGACCCACATCAATGACAAGCTTGACTGGTTTCATAATACACAGGAACTTTATAGGAACAGTCTTTTTTTCTCAGGAGACTGCACTCCTTTAATGTGGGTTAGTGACATCCTTTAGGAAGTGTGTTTGAATAATTTATCTACTCAAGTATCATGCATTTGTGTGACAGATCTGAACTTGTCACTGGACATAAGGACATGTCTTGGTATGCCACACATGCAATTTGAGGTAATTCCATATTAAGCACTCAGAGAGAGAGGATGGCAAACACATCTACATGTGAGTTTACAAACAAATTGACTGATTGGGAACATTGTTCCATCATTAAATTCCTTACATAGGAAGGGAAGAAGCCAAACAAAATCTATGAGAGGTTGAATGTTGTTGCTGGTGATGATTTTTGGCCAGCTAACGTAAATGGAATGGGAGTTAATGGATGATGACCTCACATGGGACATCCTGTGGAGGCATCTTTACAGGAAATGTGCCAAAAAATGGAGGCCATGATTACAAAAGATTGCTGTGTTATGGTCAATGTTATAGACTATGAACTATGCATTTTAGCTGGCACAGTTTCCACAGTCATTCATACTCATTTAATGATGTGAAATGTCAGTTCCCAATGTGTTTCGTGAAAGCTGACAGCAGAACTGAGAGCATGTCAGCAGCAATTCAGTCATGAGAACTTGGACTTCTTTAGAGAAAATCCTGCTAATAATTTTTCATGGATTGTTACCGGGGACTAAACTTGTGTGTACCACCATGATGCCAAAACCAAAAAGAGTCCATGCAATTGAAGCACAAAGGGACCCCGACTCCCAAGAAATTTTGTATGCAGCAGTTGGCCAGAAAAGCCATGACAACAGGTTTCTGAGGTAAACATGTTTTTCTGCTCTTTGAATTAATGCCTTACAAGCCACTCATCACTGGAAAAACCTACACTTCCACAGTTATGACACTATATGAGGCCATCAAACAGAAATGTTGAGGGTAACTGCCAGCAGGCATGTTGCAACTTAACGACAATGCACCTTACCACAAATCCCAAAATTCGAAGGCTGCATTTAGGGAACATGGCTTCATAGAGATTAACCTCCCATTGTACAGTGCAACATGGCCATGAGAGATTATTTTCTTTTTCAAAACTTGAAGAAATTCCTAGTTGGACAGCAATTTTCCAATGATAATTACTGCTAGGGGTCAGTTACAGGTTGGCTGAATGAACAAGATATATCCTTCCATTCCGAAGGGATTAAATGGAGGTAAAGTGGATGAAGTGTGCTGAAGTCAAATGAGATTACATTAAAATGTAATGAAGTGAGTTTGACCATTAGATTTTATGTTTAAACTCGGGCAGATAAATCACTGAACATGGCCAGTGCAGTTGTTTACACTGTGTTGTGCTAGGCTGGTAACATCATTTTAAGAGAGACCCACCGAATCAAAAACTGAATAGGAAGGCAGGTTTGGTTATGAGATGCACTGTCGACCAGTTGCTGGAAGTAGCGGAGAAGAGAATAAAGGGACAACTAATAGCCTTTATGAACAATTCTGTACATCCTCTGTTTGACACTATCTAATGTTATTAGTAAGGCTCTGTTTTTATATTTTGAATGTGATGACCAGGATAAATGATGGAAAGAAGGACTTTTCTTTCTGAGTGGTTACATTATTGGATATGCCCACCTTATAGCAAGTTGGTTTCCCATTTGCCCTCAGAACAGCTTGAATTTCTTACGGCATAGACTCAACATAGCATCTGATGTACTGCACAATGCAACTTCAATGTATTCCAGACTTGGAAATCTTAGTTCAGTGTCATGTTCCCAGAACCATTCCATAACTCTTCTAACTTTATACCATGCACCAGAATCCTGCTACTTTTTTGATGGTTTTATTGCTACCATTTGAAGCTGAATCAAGTCAGTCACCATGTTCAAGTAGCCTGTGGTATTCAACTCCTTTGCCCAACATATATTAGTATACTTAATGTTTGCAACAAAAACAAACCACACTAAATCCTATCACAACTGCCTGCCTACATTGCTGGCATTGCTGGACTCATGGAGTTTCACAATCTTGATTCTCCTCTCAATGCAGATCAGCAAGAACTGGGATTAATTAAACCAATTGCTTCTTTCCTATCCTTTATCTATATACTAGTTATATTTTTTAGTACTTTGCAAATACAATTTATCTGAAATGAATATCCTCTGTTGTAGTCAATATCACACATGAGCTTTCACAATGATGAGTTATAAAAAGTAATTGCTTAGATAATTCCATAATGTTAAAAATGCTTGCAAAACTTACAAAATGCATTATATGTTATGTGCTTTTTTATGTATAAGCAATTTCATTATAAAGATCTTTAAGACCCAGATCCTGTTGTAGATATTTTGGTTTACAAACAGCATAATTAACTACTTATTATGTATTCTACAAGTATGAATAAACTTATGTTAGGAAACATTCACATATCACATTACAATCTGAGCACAGTTATTAACACTGCTATTACAATAACTCAACAGCTGATGGTACATTAATTGCTGTAAATTTGTGTTCCACATTCCATAAGACATTGTTAACTGAAGATCTGTAAAGGCTTCCAAAAATCTGAAGACAGCATATTAAGATCTCAAACATACCACAATCTAGTGGCACTTGTTAAGTTTAACGGACATGCAAACCTGATCATTTGCATATCTGGCCATGCTGGTTTTCATGCAAATTTTGCTGTTGCTGAATGAACTTTTTTTTTAAATTTATCAGTATAACGTGCTGGAAAACTATTCATCCAATATTCAAATGCTTAGTGTATAGATTATATTGTCCTTTATGGTTCTAATATAGGACAGCACAGTAACAGAGTCATAGCACTGCTGCCTCAGAACAAAGATACAATGGTTTGTGTCCTGGGTGCTTCTTGCTTTTGATTTGTATATTCTTCCCATGTACAGTACTCATGGGTTTAATCCAGGTGCTCTGGTTTTCTCTCACAGTCCAAAGGCATGCTTGGTTAGACAAAATACCATTATTTGTTTGTGATTTAGACAGCAGGGGCAAGAAGAACCAATGTGATGTAAAATAGTGGCCAAAACCTGTTTCACTTGTTCCATGAAAGAACAATGCACTAAACAACTCACTTGTCGTTGAACATTAGAAAATTCACCTTCCTGCTTTGCATGTCAAGCTTGGGCCTATAAAAAAACTTTGTTAAAGAAAAGGACACACCACATATAGGATTCATTCATGAGAAACAAATTTCCCCAAATCAGTGATGCCAAAATTAAGGAAGGCATTGTGTGCCACAACACAAATTTAAAATTTCTGAGAGCCATCATTTTCCCTTTCTTGATTTCCCACTTGCTAAGCTGATTGCTAGTCATGTGGCCTATGTCATGTGCTAATTAATTGAGCCTTCCTCTGAAAGATGGCAGTGCTGTTTGGTATCCTAGTAATAAGTTAATAAGTAATAGTTTTAAAACTTAGTACCCTGTTCTTTCTTAAGCTATCTTTGATTTTTTACATTGGCTTAGACCCTAAATTTTGTTTTTTCAGCTTCCTTTTTGGTTTTGTTTAACAATTTTGGTATTTAGTTCTTTTGACATCTCAACCAACTTTCTTTTGTGTTTTGGACTTTTTTACAGTTTTCCATCAGGTTTATATTATATTATATTATATTATATTATGACCTTTATTGTCACATATACTGCAACTACATGGTGAAATTCTTGTGCCACAGTTGCATTTGGGAAGACAGAGAAGAGCACTCTATGTATTTATTTACTTTATTCCTGACATGAAATGTAATAAAAAAAACAACAAACACAAAAAAAATTAAAATGCTTTGTACTTTTGTGGGACAGCTGCAACAGAAGGAAGGAGAAGATGTGTGAATCTGCAGCACAAACACCCTAATCTAGTGTGCAGAATGTAATGTTTTTCACTGTCTAGCAGAAGAAATGTTTTCACAGACTGGCATGAAAAGTAGTTTTGAATGTAAAGGTTTAGATGATTAAGTAATTTACTTACATGGTTACAAATTTTTTACTTCTTGGTTCAGAGTGATATGTAATGTGTGTATACTTTATGAACTTCTTCAATGAGAAAATTAAAAATATAAGATCCCAGATCTCATTATCACAGTACAAACCAAATACTAGCTTAGCAGACCCTGCCTCACATTGCATTCAGCACTTTAGTAATTTTAATCCTGTAACTGAGCAGGAAGTCTTAAAGTTAATCTCTAAAATGAAGCCCACTACTTGTTCCCTAGATCCAGTGCCAACAAAACTAGTAAAAAGTGCAATGGATGTTCTTGCAGCGTCTATTTTAAACATTATCAATAGTTCATTATTGCATGGCACAGTACCTGAAGCACTAAAAATGTCAGTCATTAAATCATTACTTAAAAAGTCAGACCTAGACCAACACATACTAAATAATTATAGGCTGTGAACGGGACCCGGACACAGACAGACGGACATCGTTTGTTCCACCACACACACGTTTATTTACAATATTTACAAGTTAGTTCAGTGCACGAACCCAGTGCCTCCAGCACCGATCCCCCAAAGTCCGGGCCTTTCACAATCTCCCTTAGGCCTTCCTTCCTTCAGGCCGCCTCCAGTCCTCTCTCCAGCTCCGTCCTCTTCCACCCGACTTCTGCTCTCGAATGCAGGGAGGCGGCCCCTTTTATTCCACCCCGGATGGGCTCCAGGTGTTTTCTGGCATTCCTCCGCAGACATGCCCCAGTGTGGCGGAAGTGCCGGCTGCGCACCCGGAAGCCCTCCGGGTGTCCCCTGTCTTCTTCCCCCAGCAATTCCTGGTGTGACGGAAGTGCTGGGCTCCAGGTTTCTTCAGGCACCGGGGCGCCGCCTGACGGTGGGCACGGGTCCCTACAGGGTTGGGCTTCCAAGCCCCTAACCCGAGGCCCCCAACACAACCAGGGCGGTCGCCCCCTCGTAGTCTGGAGGAGGCACAAGCCCTCCTCCGGTCCTCCTGGGCGTCCCGGCTGGGCTCCACCCCCAGCCGCATGCGACAAGGCCTATTTCAAATTTACCCTGTCTCTCTAAAATACTAGAAAAAGTAGTCGCCAATCAGCTTCAGTCACACCTTACGCATTACAGTCTGGGTTCCGCACTGGTCATAATACAGAAACAGCACTAACGCGGGTTGTAAACAACATTCTGATATCCTCTGATGAAGGAAACTCCACTGTAATTATGTTGTTGGACTTAATTGCAGCATTTGACACCATTGACCATTCTATTTTACTGCAAAGGCTAGAAATTGATGTTGGGCTTACAGGCATCGTGCTCGCTTGGTTCCAATATGTACAGAAATGTGCTGACAATAGCCCATCATTATACACAGAAGTTCAATATGGTGTCCCGCAGGGCTCGGTACTTGGACCTTTACTGTTTTCATTTTACATGTTTCCACTGGGATCTATCATTAGGAAGCATAATGTTAATTTTCACTCATATGCAGATGACACCCAGTTATACCTTTCATTTAGATCAAATGAGGTTTCTCCAATGTTGTCTTTAATTAGTTTTGTTAGTGAATTAAAGGAGTGGATGGATAAGAACTACATGTCTTTAAACACAGATGAAACAGAGATGCTAATTGTTGGAGGGAATGATGCTGATCACAACAATATTTTGTCATCATTTAACTCAGTTGGAATCCCCATTAATTTCACTGAATCAGCCCGCAATCTCATAGTCAGTTAAAGCGCATATTACAAAGCTGTCCAAATCATGTTTCTTCCATCCTAAAAATGTTAGGAAATTAATGCGCTTTCTAAATAAACAGGATTCTGAGAAATTAATTCATGCATTTATTTTTAGTAAGAATGACTACTGCATTGCGGTGTTCATTGAATGTTCAAACTGTTCTTTATACAGCCTCCAGTTAATCCAAAATGCGGCTGCAAGAATTATTACAAGAAAAAGAAAATATGAACACATAACTTCAGTTCTTAAATCCTTACACTGGCTCCCGGTTAAGTTTAGGGCAGATTTCAAAATCCTCCTTTTAATATTTAAAGCATTAAATGGCCTAGGTCTGGCTTACTTGTCTGAACTTATCATGACTTACAAAACAGAGCGCACATTAAGATCTCAAGATACCGGTCTGCTTATTATTCCAAGGGTTAATAAAATAACAGTGGAAGGTTGAGTTTTTAGTCACAGGGCCCCTAAACTGTGGAATGGTCTGCCTGCTACTATAAGAGATGCCCATTCGGTCTCAGCTTTTAAATCACGGCTGAAGACTCACTACTTCAGTTTAGCATATCCTGACTAGAGCTGCTGATTAACTGTACATACTGCATCTCTGTTGTTAGTCATTAGCACTAAAACATAAGTAAAATGATATAATTGAATACTAACCCTCACCTATTCTGTTTCTCTTCTCAGTATTCAAATGTAGCACTTGGTGCCATGACCCACCTGCCAAGTTGTTTTGCTTGCCTAAGGTAAAGTCATCCCTAATGGAGCATCGCAGGAATTATGGGAAAGACGAGTCGTTTCATTAGATTGGCTGGCCCAGCGCTGTTTCAGCCGTAGAATTGCCAAATGGGGGAGGCAGCCTGATGGATGAAGTCTCCAGGACTCTAAACATATCTAAATCATATTATGGGATATCATCGACTGTTAAATTCTGCTATGTACTTCTAAAATTTTTATTTTATACTGTATTAAGGATTTGTTCTGTTCTGTGTATTGTATTGTATTGACCCCCTTCTTTTTGACATCCACTGCATGCCCAACCTACCTGGAAAGGGGTCTGTCTTTGAACTGCCTTTCCCAAGGTTTCTTCCATTTTTTCCCTACAAGGTTTTTTTTTTGGGAGTTTTTCCTTGTCTTCTTAGAGAGTCAAGGGGCTGTCAAGAGGCAAGGGTCTGTTAAAGCCCATTGCGGCACTTCTTGTGTGATTTTGGGCTATACAAAAATAAATTGTATTGTATTGTATTGTAAACTGCCCTCTCGACATACACCAGAGTTTGCACCGGAGTCCCCGGGTCTGTGGGTGCGCAGCTCACTTAGGGACAAGGTGGAACGCAAGTGGAGAGAGGGAGGTGAATTGTGTGTGCTTTCAAACCCCCTGTCAGTGGCTCAGGAGTGATAGTTGTTAACGGATTTAAGGTAGAAGCCCTCTTCGATTCGGGCAGTAACATTTCCATTGTTGATCACTGGTCTGTACTGCCATGACAGTGGATAAAATCAAAGACAAGTATAACTTGTGTACACAGAGATGTCTGACACTATAAAACTGCCAGATGTTTCATCAGCCAGGGAGGATCGCTAAAAAAAATCCCTATAGTGGTCCTCCCAAATCCACCTTTTGCTGTGATTCTAGGATAAGATTGGTCTAATAGTAAAAGCAGTATAGTACTGAACATTCCCAAACCTATTTTAGGCCTAGTAACAGATGGGAATAATACGGCGTAGGTTGTCTCCACTCCGTGTACTCAGCTGGCAGAGAGAGGTGTGGGGAGCCACAAGGTGAATGGGGAGGTCCCCAGTCTATCGCGGGCGTTACATCATCAGACCACATCTGGATGGATTGGGATACTTCCCTGCTCCTTGAGTTCAGACCGGATCCTCTCTCAGAAATAAATTTTCAGTTTAGAGAAACACCAGCTTTGTTTAAAAGGCAGCAATGGAATAATGACTCCCTGAAATTTGGAAACAATGCAGTAGTACTCGTCAATGGCCAATGCACCCATGAGCCCATGCCACATGGCCCCCACTTTCTTATAGAAAATGACTTATTATATCAGGTCGGCAAGCAAGAGGTGGAGGTACGGAAGTTGTTGCTAATCCTACTGACCTTCCGGTGGCAGGTTTGTGAATTAGCACACACCCACCTCCTAGGAGGCCATCTGGGCACCAAGAAGACATTAGAGCGTATCAAGCCCAGGAATCAGCGAGAAGGTTCACCATTTTTGTATCTCTTGTGCCAGAGTGTCAATTGCGACAAATTCCTAGGAGGGACTGTGCTCCTCTCGTTCCCCTTCCCTTAATTGACGTCCCATTTGATATAGTGGGACCCCTGGAGCCCTCAGCCCAAGGACATAAGTATATATTAGTCCTCTTAGATTATGCGACCCGATATGCAGAAGCTGTTCCGTTGTGCTCAGCTACTTCCAAAGCTATCGCACGGGAACTGGTAGGGGTCTTTGCGCAATGGCATCCCGAAGGAAGTCCTTATGGATCAAGGGATGCCATTTACCTTGGAGACGTTCAAGGAAACAGCCAAGTTACTTAAAATAAAGCATTTAAAGACCGCGGATGGATGGATGTATCATCCTCAAACCGATGGTCTAGTTGAGAGATCTAATCAGACTCTCAAACAGATGCTTCGCAAGGTGATCAATGGGGATGGGAGTAATTGGGATCAACTCTTCCCAATCATTCTCTTTGCCTATAGGGAAGTCCCTCAGGCCTTGACGGGGTTCTCGCCCTTTGAATCATTATACAGAAAACAACCCCGGGGTATATTGGACATTTTAAAAGAAGGTTGGGAAGGAGAGGCTCTTCTCTTGGCTAATATATTAGAATATATCGCGCAGTTATACAATAGATTTGGGAAAATTCAACCTGTATTAAAAAGTCACATGGAGGAGGCACAAGCAGCACAGGCCCGCTATTATGACCGTGGCATGAATCTCCAGGGGCCTCATGCATAATGCCATGCATAGAATTCACAATATAACATGGCATACGGACAAAAGCGGAAATGTGCATACGCACAAAAAAATCCAGATGCATAAATCTGTGTGTTTGCCATCTTCCATGTTCTTCTGCTACATAAATCCCGGTCAGTGTGAAAAGTAACGCACGTGCACACGCCTGCTGTCCCGGCCCATCTCCTCCCAGAATTATGCCTCTTTGAATATGCAAATCAATACAAATAGCCCTTAAACTCAGCGTTCTGTGAAAAGGCAATGGCAAAAGCACGGGGGGAAATAGAAGAATTTCAGGGAATACCAAGTGGAGGCAAGGAAAAATGTACTATTTGTTGATTTAAACAGTGGTATAAACTACAAAAGGAAGTTGATCGAGTAACATAGACTGTCAGAGAAACTGGAAAGCTCAAGTTGACAAAGTCGTACAGTGCAAAAAAGAAGTTGTCAAAAAAAGAAGTTGTCAAATATCAAAGTCGCCATGAAAAGGTGAGTCGTAGCCAACCATCTGAGTGTAATATGAAAGCTTATTAAAGTACAGAGAAAAAAAAAAAGGCACACAGTGGGAAAAAAGCACAAAATGTCAACTTTAATCTCGAAATTTCCACTTTAATCACATAGTTTATTTTGAACATCATAAACTTCATCTTAAAATCTTTATTTTACTAGTTTCTCAAATCCCATCGTAACTAAAGTAGCATGTTAAATGCTTTGTTTTGTATTTGATCTTCTATGTGCTCAATGTGTGTGAATCACTACGTACTTCTTAAATTGGCTTTCTCTTCCTCTGACAGGACACAGAATCCATTACATTCGTGATATTACAGCTCTCTGAATAATTAAAATACTGAGATGTATGCTTAATATCATTTTCATGATGACAGGAGTTAAAGCATGTTATTAAACATAGGAACATGGTGGAGCAGTGATTGTTCATGCCTCACGCAAGATGCTTGCTGCGCCGTGCGTGACCTTCGATGAAATAATTTATTGCAGCAGTACTGTCTCTTTCAACTGTACTAACCCCCAATTCCTGTCCTTACTTTTCTTTCTCCAAATACCCAATCACCACACAATAAACTCTGTAATAGACTTTGAGCCATCTGTAAGCTTAGAACACCGATTCTTCAAAACTTTTAAGGAACATTGAAATATCTTCATAGTAAATGTTTAATTATTCTATCCTTCCAGCCCAAGCAAGCGCAAGGCAGGAACAATCCGTGAACAGAGCGCCAGCTCCTTGCTAGTGCAGCAACACCGTGTCCTCATATGTTTAGTCATTAACAATATAGATTATTTAAGTGGTAGCGCTGCTGCCTCGCAGTTAGGAGACCCAGGTTCGCTTCCCGGGTCCTCCCTGCATGGAGTCTGCATGTTCTCCTTGTGTCTGTGTAAGTTTCCTCTGGGTGCTCCAGTTTCCTCCCACAGTCCAAAGACATGCAGGTTAGGTGGACTGGCGATTCTAAATTGGCCCTAGTGTGTGCTTGGTTTGTGTGTGTCCTGCAGTGGCTTGGCACCCTGCCTGGGATTGGTTCCTGCCTTGTGCCCTGGGATTGGCTCTAGCGGGTTGGAAAATGGATGGATTATTTAAATGAAGTTAAAGTTTTATCTGTATAATATAAACATATTTTGCTGTATTTCATCTTAAAAATGATATTGTTATCATATGTAAAAACACGCTTTATAAAGTGGTGCAGATTGTGCAATATTATAACTGTAATTATAAGCTCGCAAGTTTACAGTGAGGTGATTGTACTAATAAGTACAAACAGTTCTACAAGGAGCACTTGATGGACTGATTGATTGCGTTTATAGTTCTTGGGATTAAACTGTTTCTAAATTTGCGAGATCAGTACAGGAAAGGCTCTGAAGCGTTTTCCGTTTGAGAGCAGGTCAAATAGGCAGCATGGCTGAGGCAGCATGTGCTTGATGCTGTATACTGATAGTTCTCTTTCCGATCAGTTGCTGTAGATCTGTGATTCCACACTCAGATACAGTGATATAAATACTTTGAATGGTGCAGTGAAAAAAGCCAAGTTTAAGTTTTATACATCGCAATTTGAGCATGGAAACATTCTTACGCAACATTTTTGTGTGTATGCACCGTTTATACATGAGGCCCCAGGAGTTCCAGCCGGGGGATTGTGTCATGGTGTTGGTTCCCACATCCCATTCTAAACTACTAGCCCATTGGCAGGTACCATACGAGGTTAAGGAGAGGAAAGGGCTTGGCAACTATTTGGTGAAACAGCCCAGTTGTCAATATATCACGTGAATTTGCTGAAACCGTGGAAGGAAAGGGATCCCGATCCCTGCTGCACCCAGCCCCGCCCATTTGTTGCTCAGACAGTAGTACTGTAAGAAAGGAACTGTCAAACGGATGATTGATGACCTTAAGCCCCGCCCCAAAATATGATTTATGAAAATATGAAATATGAAAATACAATTTATGCTTTATGAAATATCCCCCACCCCTAGAGGTGGGGATGTGTAATGAAGGGTTGGACCACTGTCATAACTGATAAATTCTAAGCCCTGCTTTACAGGGTGGTTCTATTGTGAACCGATCGTTTATCACGCCCCATTAACAATTCACATACCCATGAGGTATGCCTTGTCTTTCTAACCGCCTATAGGGTTAGGGGAGATGGGCGTACCACTCCACCCGACTGCAGCAGGAAACAAAAGAGTTCTTGTATAAAACTCTAGTCATTTAGTGAAAACGCCACGACACCCAAAAGCAGATAGAATGGACTGTCTTGTGAATGCTCCTAAGAAACTGAAAACAAACAGGGTTTAAAGAATACCTGTGTTACGGGACCCTCAATTCAGCTCAGCTTGGTACAATTTTAATTGTGATTTGCGCAGTGTGGAAGTAAAAAGAAATGCTCAGGGACATCTCATGGTTGTGGTTTCCAAGAAGGAGCCTATCCTTCCTGAATATAAAGAGGATGGTCACGAAGAGTTGGATGAGAATCAACAAAATGAGATAAAGGAACGTGTGAGTGAAATTCATTTTTCTATAAAAGACTGGACTTTTTTAAATCTCTTATTCCAAATATTGATGAGGCGATTCATCAAGGAAAACTGTCTGACTCCAAAGAAGCTCCAGACCGATAAGGGGAAAGAGTTTTTCAACCAAGATTTTCAAAAGCTGTTAAAGAAGATTGGAATAAAACATTGTATGACGTAGCCAACCTCCCTGGGTCCACCGTTGTTTGAGTTCAAAGTAGGAGATACAGTTTGGGTATCTAAAACCAGACATCCTTTTGCGAAAGTTTATGAACTAACATTTTCAGATGAAATGTTTACCGTATCTGAGCTTGTACCTAGGGCCCCGGCTGTGTACAAACTGAAAGATTACGATGGTGAAGAGATCATAGGATCCTTTTACGACCCTGAATTGCAGAAAATTAAAGTCAATTCCACAGACGTTTACAGGATCAAAAAAATACTTGCTAGGAAAGTTAAGAATAAAAAATGACTCATTTTAGTCAAATGGCTCAGATGGCCAGAAAAATTTAACAGTTGGAGACCGGCAAGCCAAGCCCAAGATGTTCAATAAAATCCGGAATGCTCCTAATCGGCTCATCATTCTCTAGCGGTATATGATGGAGCGCAAAAGTGTTTTTGTGACTCTACCTAGCAATGCATCCTGAGACATTTTCCCTAAAAACACAATTTCCAATTTCACAGCAAAGCTTGCTAAACCCATAGAATTAGAAGGTTCTTGGGAAGTCAGTCCAGCAGAAATACAATGCCCTCACACATGGAATACCACAGACAAACCGGTGTAAAAGGCGCTATATAGCGCCCGACCCGGCACAGACTTACACAGAGGCATGTGTAAAACAAACAGGCTTTTATTTTTCTCTTCAGCAGTGGGGCACGTCTTCCCTGTGTCCCACAGGCCCAACAGTTCCAAAAGCACAAAATACAGCACAAACAACCCTTCCTGGCACCACCACTCCTCCCAGGCAACCTTGTCCTCTTCCTCCCGATTCTGGCCTCGAATGAAGGGAGGCTGGCCCGTTTTATTGCCCACCCGGAAGTGCTCCAGGTGCTTGACCAGCTGGCCCTGATTGCACCTTCGGGTGGGGCTGATAACTCGTCCAACCAGGTTGCTGGCTCTCGGCAGCACCCCCTAGCGGCCACCCCTTCTCCCAACCAGGCTGTGGAGGACTCCATGTCCCATGGAGCCACGTGGGAGACGGGGAAACGAATAACGGCCTGGGAGGCTGCCACCAAGCGTCCCGTGGGAGGTATTGAGCTGTCCATGGTGGCTCCCCCGGAACATATGCAGCAGGGGCGTCCCGGCCGGGCATGGGACCTGACTGTCCGTCACACCGGATAATGAATTCTAGCTCAAGGGATAAAAAAATATTAGTACATTCCATGCGGATATTACGAAGGTATTCACAACCTACTGTCTTTTATGAATTCGACAATTTAGTGCGTGCTGAATGTTCAACTTTTCTGTTTCACAGAGATACAATAACCATTGAATAGATGCGTTTGACTACTAATGTAATGGTCAGAAGGAATTATACCGATAGATTTTGGAGGCATACAGTTTTGTCGGTACGTGGCCATACATAGACAGGCTAGGGTCATACATTGAAACGGGTCAATATTGCCAATTTTGATGACCTCGTCTCTGAATTTGATACATGCGGTTCTAAGAATTTCAACGTCATTTTTACAACAAAAAGCCATCTCCTTTTTAAAATTAAAAACGGCATGTTTGACACTCTCATGCCAGTTAAAAAATTCTCCTTTTTCTTTTGTCATCATGCTCTGGATGCCGTAGCATTCAGGCTCAGGGTAGGGGCCGATATAATTCTGGTTTACAGCCTTATTGAAGAAATGGGGGAAATACCCTTTTTCAGCTTCAAAACCCATGGCTTTAGGCATGGCACTCAATTTCATTGTTAAAAAAATTCAAAGAATCTATAAAACGTAATTGATAACCATCATCTATGAAACACATCAACTTATTTCCTTGAGTGGTAACACGGGGGTTCACACCATTTTTAACCAAATAACTTCATTAAAAAGTACCCATCGTAACCTTTTGAATTGTGGACTATGAAAGTATAGCCTTGATACTTGGGACGATGGTATCTGGCAAAGAACTGGTGTACACAAACATCACCTGCCCAGAACCAGGATTTCCCCCGCAGGGACTTACAGTATACATAATTCGGGATATGCACACCTGTTTCTTGCTGACTTTCAAAATCATAAAATACATATTTCTCACAACGATCCCCAGACTTCAAGGTTTCTATAAAGCACTGATGGTTTTCTGCATCATTTTCAATTTTTGCTTTACAAACACGGCATTCCTTAGGCCGACATTTATGGGGTTTTGAGGTGGCATTCACCGTTTAAGTTTTGTAACACAGGGGACACATTTTGGCAGTGTCGCAGGCCGCTTCCATGTCATTCGTCTTGTCATTAAATTTAGGAATCGTATGCTGAATGAAACAAAATTGGGACTGACAGTAACGGTTGCAATCAGCACACCTGATAAGCTCTTCAGGGACCGGTCTGCAATCGGGTGAGAAACAGACATTGCAGTGGCCTTCACAGTGATGGCTAAGGATTGAATGGTAGCTTGTGTAACAGTAGTCGCACAAGTATGTCACACCCAGAAATCCCTTTAAATTCAAAATGCCGTAGTAATGGTTGTCGTGCAGAAACATAAAATAGGTTTTAGGGTTTCTACCGCGGGAGCTTTCAAATTTTAAAAATGTTCATTTCTCGGGCATCTGTACCAGACAACAATTTTAACATCCAGCAAGTTTTCAAATTTATGAACGTCTGCAAAGGACACTTTTTCATGCTCAGATAATCCAGCCCTGCTCTGAAGGTTGTATGCTTCACGCATGAATAACTGCGGGTTTTGTCTGTACCAGTCTTCCATTAGGGTAAGGAGACAAAAGGCAAAACAGAGCTGATTCCTGTAATCTATACTAATAAAAGGCAAAGCCCTCACTCACTGACTCACTGACTGACTGACTGACTGACTGACTTATCACTAATTCTCCAACTTCCCGTGTAGGTAGAAGGCTGAAATTTGGCAGGCTTATTCCTTACAGCTTCCTTACAAAAGTTGGGCAGATTTCATTTCGAAATTCTACGCGTAATGGTCATAACTGGAAGCTGTTTTTCTCCATTTACTGTAATGGAGATGAGCTTGAAACCCGTGGGGGCGGAGTTTCGTGTGACATCATCACGCCTCCCACGTAATCACGCAGTACGTAGAAAACCAGGAAGAGGCCCAAAAAGTGCTTTAGAAAACATGCATTATATAATTGAGAAGGCAGCGAAACAATAAGAAGCGAACGAGTGACATATACAACCATATTCATGAGTTCTGCTACTTCGAAAACAAAGCACAGTGTAAACCTACACTTTAAATTAAGTTCATAGACAGGCTGCTGCTGGCGTTTGTAATTTAGTGCCTGCCCATATAAGGCCGTCCGTCAGCGGCAATCCAATAGCAAACTGCCGCGGGTAAATATTCACGGGTGAAGGACTGTGCTTATGCAGAGGAAGATGAGATGGTCAGGGTGGTGTTTGGCACAAACTCAGCGAAACTGCGAGAGAAAGTTTTAAGTACTGGGACTTCGGTAGCATTAGATACAGCCATGGACATAGCACGACATGGCAGCAGCACAGCTGGGAACCTTCGATGCATGTACACCGAGCGGCTCACGTGAACTGACGCAGTGCACAGACAAAAAGCAACAGTTCCGAAGAGCGCTGGACAAAAACCGAATTACACAATTGAAAAGGCAGCAAAAAAATATGAGGCGTGTGATACATACAAACATATTCATAAATGCAGCTACTGCGGAAACAAAGCACACGGTGGAAAAAGTCAATGTCCAGCTAAAGGAAGACAGTGTAAAAAAAAAAACCCGTGCATGCAGTGTGTCAGGTCTCAGATAAAGAAGAAGACGAGCTGTTTATTGATGCAGTAAGAAACGAATCGATGAATGAAACCTGTCATCTTTACAACGATTGACAAACACGGAATG